>JAWNLN010000066.1:802500-1002500 GCA_035042305.1 Drosophila glabriapex | reverse complement strand
TTTTTGGGAATATTCTAAAAACATAGAGCATTTTTAATTAAATTTAAAGAAAACCAATATATATATATATAAAACTGAACTAATTTTATTATATTTAAATGTGTAAATTTTAGATAATTATTTTTTGGGAATTTTTTACATTGTTACGGAACCAAGAACTGAGTTCTCTGAGTTCTTGTCACGAACCAGACCAGTTTGTGAAGCAATGAACCGAACCAGATACAAATTTTATTCAACTTTTGCAAAATACTTGACAAATGCAAAAAAATGCAAGAAAATGTTTCAACAGCAAGCGATATGGTTTTTCTGAGTGTAGCAACTGTGGCAGCTGACAACAGCAACTGATGACACCAAATTAAAAGAACTATTTTTTATTAAATAAAAATGCATAAAAGAAGAATAATTAATTGAGGAATTTTTTTAAGATTTTAAAAAATTAAACAGCTAAAATTTATTGTGAAATATTCAAAAATAGTTTCCATAAGCAAAACAGCAGATTTATGATAAATACAAATGCAAAAAAAAGCTGTAATTTTTCTGAGTGTAGCATGTGGCAGCTGACAACAACAACGACAACAACAACAACAACTGCTGTCCAGGAGCAGCAATCGGAGCAGGTGAGTTGAGGAATTACAATGATGCGATGCCAGTCATAGAACGAGGCGACGTTAATAGATTTACACGCCAACTGAAAACAAGCAAGAAATGAAAGACAACAACAACAACAAAAACAGCAGCAGCAGCAGCAGCAGCAACTGTTGCTGATGATGCCAAATTGAAAAGTAGACTGCGCATGCGTGGAATGGGAATGAGAATGAGCACAGAATCAAACAGAAGAAGAAATGAAGAAAGACACAGAAAGAGAGAGAGAGAGAGAGAGAGAGAGACGACAACTGTTGTTGTTGTTGTTGTTGTTGCTGTATCCATGTACAGCTAATGAAGCGAACGGATGTATCGTTTATGCGCATCATTTATTGTGATAACGATCATGCGATAAATATTTGCGAAACTTGAAACATCTTTGAAAGTTCTCCAAAAACAAGCAACATCAAAATCAAATCTCATTTTTCTTTATCGATTAAGCACTATTAAAACAAATAGTAATTAAATAATATATATATTAAGTGTATTTCAAATAATAAAAAGAAAAACATAAATTTCAAATGGTATTATCATGATTTAAAAGTTTTTGTAAAAATTGCAATTATTAAAATTTGAGCAGAATCGAAAAAAAGATAACATAAAAAAGGAAGAAGAAAAATCATCACAAATGATAATTGTTATCAAGCAGTGCATAACGGGCCAATTGCCTATGTATGTGTGTGTGTGTGTCGCATAAGCAAGGCAGTTGACGAGGACGCCAAACAACGACGAAAGCCTAAACGCAGACGCAGACGGAGTTGCAGACGACGTCGACGTCGACGCCCGACGCCAAGTCAAACGTTATTTAATCAGAATCGCAAAGGCAAAAGGCACAGACAGACATACAGACCAGCGGACAGAGGACAGAGAAAGAAATACAAAAAAAATGTAGCCAAGACGTCTCAGCAGCGTCTGCAGCGCAAAACAACGACAGGTGGCTGCTGGCAACGACGTCGACGTCAACGTCGGCTGCTGCTTTAAGCACAAAAGTGCAGTAAAGAAATAAAAGTTGGCAGCAGTCGCAGCGGCAGCAGCCGCGACGGCCAATCAATTCTGAGAAATGAAAATGCCGTCTTTGGCATCGTTGCTGCTGTTGCTGTTGTTGTTGTTGCTGGCACAATTGTGCAAAGCAAGAGCCCCACACACATAACCACACACATACAACACACATCAACATAAAAGAATGCGAAGAAATGCAAAATGCAAACACCACGAGCCACTTTCCAAATGCATTCATGATGTTTACCGTTGAAATGCGCCCAGTTGCCGCCGCTGCGTCTCTCTTTCTCTCGCTCTCACTGTGTGTGTGTGTGTGTGTGTGTGCAAAAGAGAGGCTGCATCGCAGACTCTAACAGCAAATGAGGAGAAATGAACAAGCACCAACAACAGCAACTTTAAATCAAGCACGCACACACACACACACAGATAGACAAGTGCTGACAGCAGAGTTGCCAATTGCGCTGATTTTAAGCAGGTGCAAATAAATATAAAAAAGAAGTATATGTATAGTAATAGTATATGATGCATAATAAATATATTTGGTGCTTGCTAAATTAAAACCCAAAAATTTATAACAAATATAACTTATCGGGAAATGTTAATAAGCTGTGACAATCGGATGTAAATAAGTATTGACGACTCTTTTGCCATCAGTGCTGACATTTTGGCTATTTAATAGCTATTTTTGCGCATTTCGATTGATCTAGTTTTCGGCTCTCTTTTGAACTAGATCAAGTTGTTGCAATGTTGCAGTCAATAGTATGTGGCTTTTTATTTGTTTGATGTATTATCAAACAATTTAAAAATAGTTAAACATTTATTTGTGTTTGCGGTGCTGGCAACACTGGTTGCTACAAATTAGGTGCTCGCTTTAAGTTCAAGTTCAAGTGCGCCTGCCACTGAATATGATCCTGCAGGAGCTTTTAAGCAACATTTGAACGGCCAATTGTTAAATGATTCTGCATTATTATTATTATATGTGAAACAAATCGAGCCGAACTGCAAAAGTGAAGCAACAAGTGCTAATTGAGCCTCTGCTGCGAGCGAGCGAGCGAGTGAGCGATGGAGTCTGTGTGCATGTGCGAGCGAGTGAGCGAATGCCAGTTGCTATGCTCTGTCGACGGCGCAGTCGCCGCCTGTGCTGTGCTCATTTGTGCAGTTTGGCGTCGCGTCGCGACGCGATAGCGTTGAGAGAACGCGGCGCCTGCGCAGCATAGTCACAGCCGGCTGCCTCTGTCTCAGTCGCCGTCGCAGTCTCAAGATTTTGCCGTCTGTCTCTGTGTGTGTTGTTGTCTTGAATTTCTTCTTGTGCTGCTGCTGCTGCTGCGACTGCTGCTGTTGCTGCTTTTGCTGTTGCTGTTCCCGACAGTTACATTACGAGGCCAAAGAAAGTATCTTGGTTGGTTCGCGTGTATTTCGCGTTCGTCGCTCGACGAGTTCACACGTCTTTCGCTCGCCTTGGCGCATCAGCTAGTTCGAATTTCGAATTTCGCATTTCGTATTCGTATTCGAATTCGAATCCCCGCATCGGATCGTGAACGAGTCTCGTTTTTGTCTCGTGCTCGCCCCCAGTGACCAGTGTTGTCGAGTGTCTTAAATTCTTTACACATACACACACACACACACACAAACACACATACATAGATATATTTTTTTGCTGTTCGTTTCGCAATTACCGTTATTCAGACTTGGAGATCGCAGTGAAGTGAGTGATGTTGTTGTTGTCAGACATAATTTAACCCAGAGCGGGCAACTAAAAAACGGACAACTGCATAGTAAAAAAAAACTACTACTATAAATAAAAAAGGTTTTTTTTTGTTGTGTTTACATATTTTTTTTTGTTTTTACTCATAAATTGATTGTGTCCAAAACGAAAACAACAAAAATGTGCACAGCAAGGATCTCAATTGGAGTCCAATCAGACACCTTACCAAACATAAAGAAGATGAAGAAGAAGCAGCAGCTAAATACCGTTGCAACTGCACAGAGCCGATTAAGCCTCAAGAAGGGGGCAAGGGGATATAGGCGTTGTTGTTTTTTAGGGGGGCCAAGCGGATTCGACATTTCATGCTTTCTAATTTTTCCCAATTAGCACAAAAGCTGTGCCTGCCTGCTCTGTCTCGCTCTCTCTCTCTTTCTCGCTCTCTTCCTCTCTGAGAATCGAAACCAAAAAAAATCAAAGTTTTTCATTGCTTATTTATTTTTTTATTGTTCTTTAAAAGCTGTGAAGAGCATTAAGCATAATCATCGGAATCATTACACACACACACACACACACACAAATCAAAAAACGAACAACGAATGCGACCCACAAAAAGTGGCTTGTCATGATTTTTGCCTCCGTCTCCCATCCAATTCGTCTCCTTGCACTCGTTACTTATATTGACAATTTAACCAATGCCATTCACATTCCCATTCACACACACATACACACACATGCATACACACGCATATGCACCTGTGTGTCTGTGTGTTTTTGTTCCTTCTTCTTTGGCTTTCGTTTGCCACTGCAAGAAAAGAAAAAAGGAGACAGCGCAAAAGAGATGGACAGTTAACATACACACGCACACACACGCACACACATGGACACACACATATGTGTCAAATGGCAACTAATCACTAATCAGTTGGCATCATCATCAACTTTTCAATGTGAAAAATACTTTGATATTTACCTCCTCCAATCCGCCCCTACCCCCACCAACACACATACCCATCAGTGCTGTCATTTCTGTTCTTTTTGTTTTACCGTTTTTTGGCAGCTGGAATTTTAGCTTTTTTTAAATTAGCTTCTCTTGTTAGCAGCGAATAATGAATAACCGTTTATATGTTTAATAATCTAATTTGGATGTTTTAGTGATCTGCACTTGGTAAATGGAATTTTTGCTGAAATTAGAGCTTGTCCTTGAAACGCCTAGAAAAAAAGTGATGAAGTATCTTGCCAAGCGCTTACTAAAGATATTAAATATTTACTTAATGCATTAAACATAGATATTAAATATATGTTTATTGCATTTAAATTGTCTTCTTTTTTGCACATAAAAATAGCTTTTTCTTGCTACCTACAAGTTGGCAGCACTGATCACCCCCTCCCTCCTGCATTTCACCTGAGTTGCTTGGCTGGTTAGTTGCTGATGTTGTTGTTGTTGTCTCTTTGCTGGTTGCTTGGCTGGTTCTTATTTACGTTACGTGTTCTGCAGTCCCGTTCAACCGATTTCACTTCATCTTCTTCTTCATCGTACTTACATATTCTGCTGCTGCTGCTGCTTCTTCTGATCGTTTTTTTTTTTAGTTATTTTGTTATTTATTTATTTTATTTACTTCTTTTTTTCTCGCTGGTACATTTTATGCACTCGCTTTTTCGACTTTAGTCGCAGAAAGCAAACAAATCGTTGACAACACACAAACACAGACACACACACACACATACATTTATACCCAAGGAGCCCGACGTGCCGCACAAGCAGATAGAAAGAGACAAATAGAAAGAGTGTTTTACACTAGGACATTTGCTTTTCAACGGTAAGTGCTTAAGTTTACTCAAAAACTATCGCTTTAAGCGAGAAATGAAATAATGGATACAAGTTGTCAAGAATTATTGACGCTGATTCGTTAAAAATATATAACAATTAATCTGATCAATTATCGAACTGCTAAGAGTGGTTTTTGTCCAGAGACAGTTTCGAACTTTTGGAAATTTATGGGGAGTGTGGAGCTTAAAAAAATATGGGCAATCAGAGCTTAATCATTGATTAATTTGCAAGTTTCAAAAGAAAAACTATTTCAAATCTTCCAAGAGAGAGAGAGAAAGAGAGGGAAAGAAATATAGTGTTTTCGGCAGCTTTGTAAAATAATGAAAAGAAATGTTAAGTTTTTTGACAGTTCTTTTATTGATACGGCTAATTTTTTGTGCGATGATTTTAAGAAATATTCGCTTTTTTGCAGTAGTTTTATTGATTCGGAGAATCTCAGATAACCAAAGCTTATCTCTTGCTCATCTCATCTTGCTCGTTTTTCTTACAAGTATCAAAATAGTTTCAAGCAGCAATTTTGCACTGACCAAATTGGCTTCTACTATTTCGAATGCAATCTATATACCTAACTATACATATAGCTATATATATTTGCACATAGTTTAAAAAGATTATTGCTCACACAGTTTATTGGTTAATTGGGGTTGTTATTGAGAGCCTAATCAGTTCACATATCAATCAAATCCAATCAAATCAAATCGAAAGCAATCGCAATTATTTAGTAAACAATGCCCATTAGAGCCACACACATACACACACACAGAGGCAGAAGAGATCGGTGTTAAATGCATTTGATCCGTCTTGGAGCGCATTAAATGCACCGTTAACTACCTCGAATTCTAATCAAGCTGATGCGACAAAAAGAAAAAGAAAAAATACAAACAAACAAACAACAAGAAGCAAAGAACGCCGCGCGGTGGCACAATAAACTCAATTCCTCGAGCCAGTTGCAACAACAACAACAGCAACAACAACAAAGACTAAAACAACACACAACACACAGAGACACTTTTTAGAGAGACAGGTAAGAAACACGCGACTTGGCCATAAATGCAATGCCAACTTGCCAACTTGCCAGTTGTTGTTGTTGTTGTCGCATCAGATGCAAGTTGGCAACAGCATCAGCAACACTTGTGTGTGTGTCTGTGTTGGCCTCAAATCATTCGCCTCTTCTGCTTGGGAGACACCCTAAAAAGCAAATGTGACGCGTTGAAGTCTCTGAGCATTTATTTGATCTACGAGTTGTCGCTAGTTGTCGCTGTCTCCCTCCTCTCTCTCTCTCTCTTTTGCTCTTTTAGACAGTGAAGAAAAGAGAGAGAGAGAGAGAGAGAGAGAGGGAGAATAGCCATTAGGCAGATTTATGAGCAGAGAAAATCAGTTCGTAGTCGTACTATTTGTCTGAAACTTGATGTGCATTTATCCTCATTTTAGTATTTTTTTATTTATTATTTTTAAAGCATGTATATTATTAGCCATATTCAAAATTTGTTTGTTTCGCTTTTTTTTTTTTTTTACTGATAGTCATAAAAAAAATAGTGTTAAATTGTTGCTTAGTTTTGTAGTTTTCGTTTTTATTTTTATGCGCCATCGTTTTGCAGTTGTCATTTGAAATCCATTCAAAGTTTAAACAGTTTTTGTTTTTCTTCAATAAGCCAATTGATTTCTTTTGAATCTGACTGTTGATTGCCATAAAAAGAGTGTTAAGTCTTCGCCAGTCTTCTTTGTAGGTATATTTTATTTGTGTTATTATATTTTTTTTGGGCCTATATTTTTGTATTCGTCATTTGAAATTCATTCATTGTTCAAACTGTTGTTTTCTTTTTTTGGCCACTTCTTTTGGACAATGCATGATTTATTAGCTGACTCGCAAACCACTTTGATATTGGCCATTTACTTAGTGCCATCTTCTCTGCTTGCTGCAGCAAATGGCGAGAATAACACTAAAGATACACACTCACACACACACACACGAACACACACGAACACACACGAACACACCTACTTTTTTTACAGCAATGAAAACATGCGATTGGTCATTCATTGTGATATGCTAATGAGCAGCTCAACAAGTTTTCAACAATTTCTTGGAATCTTCTGTTTCTTTTTAATGCTGTTTTTGGCGTCTAACTGTTCTTTGCCTTTCTACACGCAGCATCGGCATCTGATTGAATCGTGAACGAAATGGAAATCTCTTAAACACATCTCGACAAGCAACCAAAACGTATGAAAAGTGAGAGTGAATAGTTTAGCTGAGTTGAGCTGAGTTGAGTTGGGTTGAGTTGTGCTGGGTTGATTTGATTTGACTTGACTTGATTTGAAGAACATGCAAGCACGTTAAACATTCAAATTTAATCCGCATCCGAATCAAATAGAAACTCGAACTGTAAACTGTTTACTGTTTACTGTTTACTGAATGCCAACACGCACTGTGTACTCTCAGCCTCTTAACATAAATACTTGCGGCAACTCTGCGAATGGATTCAGTATTCGTCTCATTCGAGTGCCAATCCGAGTTTTAATTGCTCCCCGCAATTTAATATTATTTCTATTGTAATTTATATGTAAATTGACTGAATAGTGTATATAAGTCAATCGTTCATAATATTCTTAACTGGTTTCGAGTGTGTCAACACATTCGAATGTGAATACAATAACAGTTATCTCTTCATTAATTTATTCATAACATTCACACGGCAAATGAATAAGCGAACAACTCCCATAATTTCAACGAATGCTCACATTTCGTGGAATTTAAAAGCTACTGTCAAGTGTCAAGTGTCAACTGCGTGCGTGTGTGTGTGTGCGTGTGTGTGTGTGTGTTTGTTTCAGTTGCACAGTGTTGTTAATTTTCTTGCTCGCATAAAATTAAATCTGTCAGACGCTGATAAGCGTCCCAACACTGTTTCTCAGCACGTTAAACATTCCCTTCCCTATTACACCTCTTCCAGCCGACCCCCCCCCCCTCCCCCCTTCCACACCCACGCACACACACCTATCTTTGTACAGCAGGATGCCAAGTTCTGTCGCAATTTGCAATTCACATTTTGTGCCACAAAATTGAAAAGTTAGTTTGGTAGCAGCTCTTGTGGCAGCTGCAACTATTGTCAATCTTTTAGAGCCAGCCCCATTTTAACATTAGCACTGACTAGACAAAACCCGCCACATCCCTTAATATCCCTTCTGCTCCCAGTGTATTGGCAAACAATTTGCATCTTGTGGCAAAAGCACAACTGAAAATTGTTGCACTTGGCACTTGTCCAATTGCACAATAAGAGTGCAGCTGCTCCAAAACAGCTCCAACTTTAGTTTGCTTAACTCTGATTAAGTGCTTTAACTTACAGTTTATTTGCAGAACTTATTTTCTATAAATAATAAGCTGAATAAATAATAATAATAATAATAAATAACGGACAGAAGGAATCTTCTCCGAGTCCATTCAGCTTATGTATTCTTGATCATTATGTGTATGATTAGATGTATGCTTAATTTCATTTTATCGATAACTTTCCCCGTTTCGCGAATATCAATTTATTTGTCATTTGCAAGTCTTACAATGCCTCATTCCATCTATTCTCGATGGAACTCTCTCTTTCTTTAATTAACATTTTTCAATAATAATATAATAAATATAATATAATTAGCTGAGGTAAACAAATCTTACTCCACAGTTTCAGAGTTTTCCAATAATTTCTTACTCACTCCTTATCCTCTATCTTTCTCTCTGCCTCTTGATGATTTTCAGTTTTCCTTATCTACTCACGCTTAACAATTTTCCCCAATACTTGCAATATAAATTAGACTATTTTAATTTTTAATAAGCCTAGATTTATATCTAAATATAGACTATATATTTAGATACATAAATATCTAAAACTTATGGCTAAAGACTTGGGTTCGGGCCGCCTACCATCTTTATGTAGATGTGATTTCTCGCCCAGAGCATTCTTACTTGTTTCAAGCAATACTCAAAACTTTGAAATTTCGCTCGTTCTTTTGTTTTATTGTATGGCAAACAGAGGCAATTAAAGGTACATAGAGTTAGGTACATGGGGTTGCACAGAGGTACATAGAGTTATTTAGAGGTAGCAGCTAGCAGCAACTAGACCAGTTCGGGTGGCTGGTCTAGAAACCAGTTTAATTCAAATCAGGTGCAAAAGAAAGTGAACCATTTGTAAATGTATTTTTCATATATATATATATATATAGTATATATATAGTATATAGTATATATAGTATATATATATAGTAAGTATATATATATATATATATATATATATAGTTAAGTTTGGATTATAATTAACATTAATTGTGGTTATTGTTGTGCAGTTTTCATTGTGCAGCAACCAGTCAAAAGCAGAAGCCGGCGAAATAGACGAATAATGGCATTGAAATGGAAAGAGAGGCGAGGAAAATGCCAACATAAAAGCGAATCATAAAATATGGCTTGTAGAAATAACAGCGTTTTTGTTCGGTGATTTACCGTTTTGCACTTGACTTGACTTGACTTGACTTGAAAATGCCGCTTCGATTGGAAAGTGGTTATTTTAACTGTAGTCCAATTTTGTGTTTCCCAAGCTAAAAACGCCCGAAAAAAAAACAACAACAACAACAACAAAACAAAACAAAACGAAACAACAAAAGAAAAACAAGTTGAGAAAGAAAAGTGAAAACTGTCGCACGATTTATGTGTTGCTTTTCCATTTCATTTCAGTATCGATACTTTAATGTGTTATTAATAAAATATGGGTATCGAGTATCGGGTATCGGGATGCTGCCACTGCTGCTACTGCTGCCCCATAACAAAAGTTAACCGGCTTAATGCCAATTCACAATTCACAGGCCCCAAAATGCGGCGGCCGTCTTAATTGCAACTAGATGTGGCAGCATCTCTGACTTGCTGTAGTAGTAGTTGTTGTTGTTGTTGTTGTTTTTGTTGCCATTACCATTAATTAAGCGTTAGCGGAGCGTGCAACATGCCACACGTTGTTGCCCGCCACTTTCTTTAGCTTACATATACACTTACACACACACACACACACACAGACACAGACACACACACGGGGTTTTAGGTCTGCTCGTCTGGCGGCTGCCACTTGGCCAAGACGACGCCACCGCCACCGCTTAAGTAGATCCCGGCCAAGATGACGACGCCACTTAATTGGCGGCTGCCATGGCGCTGACTTTGACCAAAGAGGCGTTAATCGCTATTTTTTCTTAGATTTTAGTTGATAAGCAATTGCTGTGCGGGCAACATCAACAATGACAACAACCATTAATCAGGTGTTCTTTACAGTTAGCCAAGCCAAAGGAAAAATAATACAATCAGCTACAGTTGAGCTTCTCCAATTTGAACGGCCTCAAGTTGTATTTTGTGTATTATGCGAATCTAGAAACAATATTCTATACCGAACGCGACCCGGAGGGAGCTCGACTAGCAGTTATACTGAACCCAAGTCTTAAGAATATTCAAACCAGACTCTGAACCCAGCTTAGTAGACTTGCTGATAGTAGTTTATTCCGTTTCTTATCCGATCTTAATGAAACCAGGACTCCGGCAAGCCAAATGTCTCTTGGGTGGTTATAATCTTAAACGATTTAAGCAAGTAATAACCATGGGGAAGAACAGGCCGAGGATACTCACCGGACATTGTAGACCAAGAAGTCATCTAACTAAATTTATAATAGCGATCTATGCAGGTTTTGTGAAAGCGAGAAGGAATCCTTAATGCACATCCTAACAGAGTATGTCGCCTTAATCAGCAAAAGATGCAGCATCCTAGCGGTGCACGTTATGAGCTTCTAAGACATAGAAGCCCTCAACCCAGCAAAGATTCTAGCATTTGTGCAGGAGCTGGGATTAATGGAGGATAATAGATCTAATAGGTTGCATTGCAGGTATCCCAATAATAATAATAATAAAATAAAATACAATCGGAAATCGATTTGTATCGTTGTTCGCGAAGCGAGCGCACTTATCGATCGAATTAAATACACTTTATCTGGTCGGAGGTGCTCCCATCTGGCCATTATTTATTTTTGCACAATTTATTTAGAAGTCATTTACACATTTTCTCCTCTGGGTTCAGGGTATATAAAATTGTTTATTTTATTTCTTCCAATTTGTATTCATATACTCGATTTTTGATGGTGCTGAATTAAAGTTCGATTGTATTGAATTGTAATGTGGTCAATGCTTTGTTTAAGCCCAATCTGTTGCGGTGCCAATTAGCCAAAAGAGTGAAAAGATGTTGTCAGAAAAAAAGAGAAATTAATTGGGCGCAAATTAAAGGCAAATACACACGAAGTAGAAGACATATATATATATGTATATATATATATATATATATAAATATATGTATATGTATGTATGGGAAAACAGAAAAAAATATTTATAAGCTTTATAAGCGAGAATTTACCGTTTGTCTGAGAGCGTCTCTATTGATTCGTTGTTGTTGCGGCTCTTTTGGACGTTTATACAATTTACAGTTCTGTGCGCGATTCTGACCGCATTTTTGCGCTTGAATTCAAAGACAACAACAACAGCAACAACAAACAGCAACAAGCAACAGCAACAACAGCAACAACAACAAACAGCAACAATAGCAATTCAGCTTTAACAATGGCTTGTGGAAGTTGCGGCCAACTGTATCTGTATCTGTCTATCTGCATTTTGTATCTGTATCTGTATCTGCTGCCACCTGTCTAGCTGTCCATCTGTCCATCTGTCCGAATCCCAATCTGGCTTATTGTGTGTCCGCCCGGCTGTTTGTCTCGGAGTGTAACTGAAGCAAGCCCGAAGCAAATCGATTGAAAGCCGCTTGAAAGCAGCACAAACAACAAACAACAGATTCAAACCCAATTTCGATTTCATTTTCACCTGTTGTTATTTGTATCCCTCGCCCCCCTCCCCCCCCAAACACACGCCCCCTACTCCGCCCCAACACCTCCCCCCACAACTGCCCGGTAAAAGTGCGCAAATACGTTAGTCATAAAAGAGAGAAAGAAAAAAATACAACTTCAGATCTGCTGTTTATCTTTATTGATTTTGTTTCTTTCTTTTCTTGGGTTTTGCTTTTATTATTATTGCTCTAATGTGGGTTGATCCAAGTTACTCACTCGTTGCTTGACTGACTGACTGACTGACTGACTGACTGACTGATTGACTGCCTGGCTGATTGATTGATTGATTAATTGCATGATTCACATAGCTGTTTGTCTGTTGCGGCAAATTCTCTTTTAAATTTTAACAGCCACCGCTGTGAAAGTGCGTTCCTCAAATTCTCCGCTCTTCAAATGCTTTTCTCCTAAATAGTCTTTCTTTCTAGCCGTTTTTTTCTATCGCAAACTTTTGCCAGCCTCGAAGTATTTTTGGGGCTATCAAATTCAAACAACGCTAAATTGATTTATAAATTGTATACCCATTTAGTTGGGTAGTTGTTGTTCGCTAGATCGTTTAAGCAACTCAATTAGAAATACAATGCTAATTTTATAAGCCAACTTTGGTATTTAGGCTCAATCTTAACTCGATTGTGGCAACAACTGAGCAGCGGGAATTGAAGCCTGGCCCATTTGGCCTATGGCCACTTGGTCCACTTTTTGTTGTTGTTGCTTGGCTGTACTTAAATAAGCCGCTTTGTCGCCTTAACAATTTTAACGTGCTTCGGGTTAAGTGCAAGCTCAACCTCAACCCGAATTTGTAACATTGTAACATGAAATTGGGCTCTGAAGTTGATGAGCCACAGACAAATTGAAGCAACACTAAAAAAAATTCCACAACAATTCTTACAACTGTTGCACTTTTGAATTTGTGTATAGTTATTTACCAATAGGGTGCGGAATAACTAAAATAATGTGTAAAATGTGTTTTACACTTTAATAACCCAATTCTATTTCAAATTGTTCATTGTTTTCTATAGCTAAAGCCCTCCCTGATCAGAATTGCATTACTTGTGCACATTTCTTCAGCTTTGGCTGTGAAAAGTTTCCTTTGTCGTCTGTTTTATATAACGACAACGATAACGATAACTTCGATAACTCTCGATAGCTCCTTAAACTTGAGTGTATTTTGTATAGTGCCTTTCGCGCTTGGAATTCGCTAATATTATCCATAACCTGATTATGGGCAATCGTTAAAGAGTTGGCCGCTTAGCGAATTGACCACAAATGCAATCCTCGCAGGCGCAAACCGATTGTTTTGCGGCTGCGCTTTTATTAACCTCCATTTTGTGGGTCACGACTGGCTTGGCTAACTGGACCAGGCGTGAGAGACGGGCCCAAAAGCATTTCGCACTTGGCATTCGCATTCCTCATTTCCCATTTCCCCATTTCGCATTCCCCCTTTTCCCATTTACCATTTCCCATTCCACAATCCACAATCCGCAATTCGCAATTCGCATTCGATAAGCTCTCCCCGCTGAGTTTTGCAATTGGCCAATTTCTATTCATTAGCCGCATTCGCCACGCCACCCACTCACGCCAACTGCAACTCCGCCAAGTGCCGCACGACGATAAGTGGCAGTTGCAAGCGCCGCACAGTGGTGCCAAAGTCCACGGAACCCACGAACACCATTTACCTTTCATCAGATATGATTATGAATTGGCTCCAAGAATGTATTCGTTCCATTGTCATACTATATGAACTAATGTCTAATAATAATATAAGATTATGTGTTATCTGTTAAAAGATGTGATGTTATAAGAAATATTATCATTAGTACTTTATTTATATACCTTTATAGGCTCAAATGCGCATCAAAAATAGTTTTCTTCTTCTGTGCAGCCGAGTTGTCAAGTGAATTATCATTAAATTGTTTAACTCAACACAACGACTTACTGAATACACTATTACAATATACACATAGTTTTAGTAATATTATTATACATTTTATTTTGAACTGTTAACTTGGATTTATTATTATTATTTTTTAGTATTATTCGGTAGCGAAATCCGATTAAATTTGAAGCCCTGCTTCAGCTATATTGCTTCACTGTGCTGATGTGATCAGATTGGCTGTGCCTGCCACAGTGGCCACAGTCAACTCCTATTTCCACGTCAATTTTTAATCGGCTAACTTATTCAACTAACTAACTTAATCGTTGTTTTCACCCATTCCAGATATAGGCGAAGCGCCCACATCGCCAGCATGTGGAGCCCACAAAAAGGTCCTACACGGCTGTGGGACCTTAGACTTAGTAGCTGTATATTTATCTTACATTTAATGGTGAGTATAACTAACATATAATCTAACTTTAAATACCCGTCTTCCTATATATGCGAATTGACATTTTAAATGATCCTCAATCAGGGTGTTAAATGATTTACGGCATAGTAGCGTTTTCTTGGCAAATATTATACTACGACACTAAGTCTGGTATCCAAGATAAGGATAAGTCAACGCAGACTTCTAGTTACATCATTGATTATACATAGATATGAAAGGCAGCTTTTGCATTATTGCCTTATTGCTGTGTTAATTACTTGAATGACATATTCCTAATTATTCTTTTTACATTGTTTTTTGTTTAACAAAGGACACCTTGTATTATAATCAAAGTTGCTAAAAAAAAGTGAAGTTTACAAGTATTTAGCTGAGAGGGTCTCAGTCGGCCTATTGCCGGGCAATCTTCCAGAATTTGCTCTGGAGTCTCGTCAGGTGCCAATATCTCTGATCCCATAAAGTATAAATATTCACGAACAGCTTGAAAAGCCGAATCGATCTACCCATGTCCATTTCTACAACTGTGTGGCCAAGTCGATCTCATATTTAGATTTTTATTTGCATGCTATCGATAACTTACCGATTAAAATTGATTTCCGTTAGCAATAAAAACCACTATTTCTCAGATAGGTATTTTTTCCATTCAGACATTTACCTCGACATAGATGTTAATCAACTGCACAAATTTCATCAGGATCAAGAATGATCAATCAAGATGTTAAACTAAACGTTTTATCACATTGAATTTACTTCAATCAGCAGGCTGAAATTGTTCCATTGACGTTTTAATTATTGCAACAAATAATTAAATGGCGTTTCCAATTTTCAAATTGAAACGACTTTCGTTTACGTGGGGGAACTGCTTTCTTCGTCTACGGGTTAATCGGCGCAGTTTGAGTAGACTATCAAATAAACCAGCCTACAGAACTATTTTGAAATGCACCAGCGTTGCCATACGTACATAAAAAGAAAATACTCTTAACATTATTGCCAGACAAGACCAAAAGAATTAAATTAAATGTAAAATCATAACTGACAACGGAGTTGGCTGATTATGTTCTTCTCATTTGCATGCAAAGTAAATACAAACTAAATGGAAAAATGCATTTCACTTTCTTTGCACAGTGTATAACTATATAATTTAGACTCGATATTAATTATTATTAAATAATGCAATTATCCCATCCGGTTGGAGTTACTCCCTTGCTTAAAACTGCTCACCAATTGGCTTGATTGTGAGCTCGTGTATCTGAACATTCGGAGGTGTCTGAATGCAATAGCTGATCGCATCGGCGACATCCTCTGCGCGCAACATGGGAAATTTGTCAACATTCTCGAGCAAGACTGCATCAATGATTTCGGTATCGACGGCACCGGGACTGATACTCTGTGTTCAAAAGAATGACAATGATGATGAAGTATATTTGTATAGTCGAGAATTGTTGATTTGAATTTGGAAACTCCACTTACGGTTATCTTAATCTGTGTGCCTGCGTTGAGGAACTCTTGACGCAGCACCTTGGTCAGTGCGGTTATCGCATACTTCGACGGTGCATACATGTTCAGGCTCGTCCCCGGTATGATGGGCACATCGTGTCCAACAATGCTATTCACGATGACAACATGCCCATCGTTGATCTTGCGTCGCTGCATCGAGCAAACGGCCTCCCTCGTGCACCAGGAGACGCCCATGACATTGGTGTCGAGTACGGCACGCAGATCGGCGCTATTGCCCGGTGAGATGATGCTAGTTTTACGCATAATGCCCGCATTGTTCACCAGGACATCGGCACCACCCAATTGCTTGTCGATCCATGCGAAAGTATCGATCACGTCCTGCTCCTGACTCACATCGCAGCGACGGTAATGGAAACGCTTCGCCTGATCTGCCGGCAGTTGCTCCTTCAGTTCCTTCAGACGATCCTCGCGGCGTGCCAGACCCACAACGACCATGCCCTTGGCAACCAGATCCTTGCAGCAGGCAGCTCCAATGCCCGAACTGGCTCCGGTCACAGCAGCCACACGACTTGTCCAGCGATTCATATTATTTTATTTTAGCTATTTTCCTTGTCTGCCTGTTGAGCTATCAACGGTGGAACTGAGCACAACTTTGTCGTACTGGCATTTATATCACCGGTTGTTCAAGCAGAATATATGTGTATTCTACATTAAAAAAAAATGAAAACGAATAATAAAAATCTATGTTCATGTCGACGTGCAGATGCCCTTGCAAAACGGCGTAATTTATTTAATATTAGACTCAGCAAGCGACGGACTCAACTTGCAATGTTGACACATTGTCGAACCAAATTGCTAATCTATTATTGTATAATTGAATAAACAAAGATACGTAATTAGCTAATGAACCCTGCGATGACTGCTTCAAATTTAAAGTGGCCCATTTGCCAGGGTATACTTGATACATACTTAATACATACGCAATACATAGGCAACACTGAATTAAAATGCGTCGCGTCATGCTGATAGCAATATTACCACTGACGCAGCTGGTATGTGATCTATGAGCGGGCTAACCTTGAGTCTCTCTCGAACAATCGTTGCCCATTTACTTTTCTCCTCTGTCTCCCTCTCTCTCAAATGATCGTTGTCTATTTACTTCTCTACTGTCTCTCTACTGCCTCTCTCTCTCTATTACTGTCTCTCTATCTTACTCTCTCAAATAATCGTTGTCAATTTATTTATTTTGCTTTTTCTATCTTTCCAATCACTCGCTCTCTCTCCAATCACTCTCTCTCTCTCTCTCTCTCTTTCTCGTTGTTTACCCAAAAAATGTTCTAACGATGATTGTTTGAAATTTTACAAATTTGACCAAACAATCAAGTGCAAGAGAGAAACTTTCTGTTAACATTTACTTGTACATAATATGTATGTTTTGGTCAACTATTTGATTTTCTTGATCTATGTATTTGAACTCTGTTATTTTTGATAAGCTGCTCAAAGTAAACCGTATTTCGTAAAGGTTTGCGGTTAAGATTATGAATTGATTTCCCAATTTTTTTTTTTTTTTGTTACTTGTTCCAGTTCTGGTCAAAAAAGATTGAATTTCTCTCTTTTACTCTGTAATCGATAATTTAAGTTCTCCATCCACAATAAAATCGATAATCGCAAATCGATAAGGCCAAATATTTCCCTCAATTTTAAAACTACAGTCGTCAAATTTGGTTTTAAAATTTAATTATATATTTTAAGTGGAAATCGATAAACTCATATCTCCCACACAATTTGAAAGCTAGAAATATGTATTGCTAGTAACACTCTTCAAAAACATTTTGGACCACGCCTACACCTGCCCCCAATAACGATAAAAGTCCATATCTCTCACAATTTAAGAGCCACATTTATCAGTTTTAGATGGTATTACTTTTGGGAATCAGGGTATTTCGCAGTCGGTTACGCCCGACTGTAACGTTCTCTCCTCTTTTTCTTCTTCCGTTTCTGTTTCTGTTTCCCATCTTGCAATAAAAATAATTATTTTATAAAAAATAGCTACAAATTTGAGTTTAATTGTTGGCTCATTAAAAATGCGCTATACTAAAAAAAAAGAGCTCTCGTCGATTGAGCTCGACTTGGAGATACCCTGAACCCAGATAATATTAGGAAAAGGTATATTTATACTTAATATAAACTGTGTATGGTATACGATAACTTATATTCCAAATTTGAAGCCTCTAGCCTTTGATATTTTGAATAAATATTATCGCATATTTATTAAGTAAGCTATAAGGAATCTTTCACCAGATTTCAGGGCTTATCCTAGTCGTATAAGCCACTTACCTGTTTTGTTTCACCACTTTGGCGTATGTCATAATTTTGTTATTGTTTTTCTTATTCCGATCCCACAAGGTATATATGTATATATTCTTGATGAGCATGAGTAATCAAGTCGAAACTTGTTCCCATTTGTTGTCTTTTAATGTGCAGAACTCTTTCAGCATAAGATCTATCTTGATGAAACTAGATATTCGTCATTTTACTGAAGACAATACATAGAGATCGGAGATGACCCGATCGGACCACTGTCATGGGAACAATCGCTGGAAAAATGAGGCTTAAGTTGCATTCATTTATATAAATGCCTATCTTGATTCCACAACTTAAGTATAATTAAAGTTGCGATAGCCGTTGACATACATATCAATATAATTTCACAAGTGTGGAATATGTAGTAAGCAACCAGGTCTGAAACTGGTATGCTATGAAAAATATTTATTTAAAGCGAACAATATTTTTTTATTAAGCGCATATTTATTGAATATAACGAACAAAAATATAATTTAAACACATTCAAAGTGAAATCCATAATTGCTGTTGCACAGCAAAGCAGATATTCTTGTTTATATATATTGTGAGATGTATTGTTGAGTTTGGATCGTTTATTTTAATCGAATTTACTTTTGCTTTTTCAAAACTTGGAAAAATAAAATTAGAATAGAATGTGTAGATAACGTTTTTGTTCAAGGTGAGTTGAGAGGTGTTTCCCTTTTTTTTGGCGGAAATATTGGATTGGGAACTTTTCTGATAACAATTTCTGATATTAATGAATCCATTATTGGATGACCGTGATTCGATTTATCACTGTCTAGTTTAGGTGAGTATATTTATCTTAGATTAATATCTAGCTAACACTGAGTTAGAGTAAGTCCAACATCTTTATCGATAGTAAAGAAAAGGCAATTGAATGCCCCATATTTGTGTTGCATTCAAATTGAATATGAATTGAATTTGAACAAGTTGCAGAGAGAGAGTCGCTTAATTAATATTATATTCCAAAACAATTGCCTCGTGAAGTGAAGTCTTTAATTTAATCAGTCGGGTTTTTCTTTGTGTATACAATACAAATATATTCTCTTCTGGTTTATGGTTTTTTGTACATTTCAAATATTTTTCGTTTATCGTATTCACTATCTTGTTGCTTACTTAATCGCCAGTTGTTTGTCAGATATGGAGACAAGAAATTTATGTCGAGTTTAGAAAGAACTCATAATTACTTGACAGTAATTGGTTTATACACTTTCTTTGTATAAAGTATAAACATTATGTTGACTCTATATTGGAAGACAGGATATATGCTAATAATAAATGAATATACATATTCTGCAGCGCGCCAAGATCTTTAAAATGTTGTTCAAAAAAGTATTAAATGTTGAAAAGAGTCTAAACTTTATTTTGCATGCCCTCTAGTTTTGCACAGTGTAGATACAGTGTTGAACAGTGTAGTTGTTGCAGACAATTTGGCACCGCCGTTTGGTCAATTGCTGCTCAGCTGTCGCTCAAGGCATGGATAGAGATAGAGATAGAGAGGGGGGAAACTAATAATAAAAGGGGGAAAGGATTGTTTTGGTTGCTTTGCTGGTTGGGGAGCAACTTTTACTACAAGTGCAACAAGAAATTCCATTTGCAATTTGGTTGCACAGATTTTTTTCTTACTCTTTTTGGCCAGTTTAATTAAAGCCAAGCCAAGATGAACTTGGAATCCAGCTCGGTGTGGCAAGGCAGGCTCTGGGGCAAGTATGCAAATGCCAGCCAGCAGCCAGCAGTCAGATCTAGCTTAGACGAGTTGTTCCCTGCCTCACCTCCCCCTGCCCCCCAACCGCCCTTTCCCCGCACGTGACTGGACTGCTGGAATTTGCTTTCTCGTTTGTGCTGCCAAAAGTTGAAAGCTTCGGCTCGGCTGCATTTCGTTTTTATTGGTAACATGTTTGGCGGGGCCAACAAAACAAGTGCAATTAAAAACAAAAACAAAAACAACAACAAAAAGATGAGCAAAAAAATAGAATAAATAAATGGCAGAGGCAGTCGTCAAGGCCGTCGCTGTGGCAACCCTTATTAAAAGGAGTGCCATGGCAACTGGCCGAATAATTAAATGCAATCAACTCAACTGAGGAAACAAGCAACCCAACTGCAAAACTGTTGCTGATGCTGATGCTCATAGAGATGGAGATGGAGATGGTGTTGCCATGTTGCCATACCATTCCAGTTCCGATGGCAGCTTGCCCGATGCTGTTGCAGTTGCAGCTGCAGCAGGTGTCAAGTTAGCCAGTGGGAATCGCGTTAATTAGAAATTATAACGGTCTACATATCGTTGTCAGCTGCATCAGTTAAGATCTAGAAATGTGCTGTGTTCGCTGCGTACTTTCTCAAAACTACATTAAGAAAAGTCAATTAAGTGTTGAGAAATGCTAGCAGTTATTTAAAGTCTAGCATAAATTCTCTCACACACACAAAGTCAGACAAAGTTGCCAACGAAATTCCCCAGGCAGTTTTCTCACTGTTGCAACTTGATGTTAGACTTAACAAGTGCTGCATAACTGCTTAGGCATATTTCTGGTGTTGATCACTGATTCAAATGGTTTGGTACCTATTTTAAGACTCCTTAGGACCCCTTAGCCATATCTTTTCATTATTTTTGCTTGTTTGCTTATCATCGTTATTGGTTATCGGATGTTATCCAACTATAAATTGTATTTATTTTTATGTTTTACTTTACAGTTTAGTTTAGTCATAGCTGGTAATGAACTGTGGCCCATGGATCGGCCAGATGGTATGCCAAACATAGTTTCACTTGAGGTCATGTGCGGTAAGGATCACATGGATGTCCATTTGACCTTCTCCCATCCCTTCGAAGGCATTGTTAGCTCCAAAGGTGCGTATGATCCACACAGTACACGGTTTATTCGATCGATTGCCACAAACACTAAACACGAATCTGTTGACAGGACAACACAGTGATCCCCGTTGCGTTTATGTGCCACCATCGACGGGCAAGACGTTCTTCTCGTTCCGCATCTCTTACTCCCGATGCGGCACCAAACCGGATCTCAATGGCCAGTTCTACGAGAATACGGTAAGTGAAACATGTCTGATTCGGATTCTGATTCTGATTCTGATTGGGTTCCTATGTTTCTATGTGACGTAGCGATCCCTTTGAATAACTGTGAAATAACTGTATAAAATAATGAAATTTAAACAGTGATCAGTGATCAGTATTCCAAAGCACAAACTAAGATTAGACCTTAAGCTTAAAGTGTAAAACGATTGTTAATGCTGCAAAATGAATGATCAACATGCAACATATCTCACTGAAGCAACTGAATGCTCAATATTATCTTTAAATATCCAATAATAGTTCAAGTACTTAAGGTCAAATTACATTAAATAGAACTACAATTAAATACTCAAATAATGCTGCGATCAGTGATCAGAAAAGGGAGTCCGCCTTTATATAAAATACCCATCCATGGAGAGCTCAAGCAAATTGAATTGAATTGAACATAACTGATTACTGATTACCGATAACCGATCACTGGTAACTGATTAGCGATCATTGATTACTGATCACCGATCACTGGTAACTGATTACTGGTAACTGATTACTGATCACCGATTACTGGTAACTGATCACTGGTAACTGATTACCGATAACCGATCACTGGTAACTGATTACTGGTAACTGATTACTGATCAGCGATTACTGGTAACTGATCACTGGTTACTGATTACCGATAACCGATCACTGGTAACTGATTACTGGTAACTGCTTACTGATCACCGATAACCGATCACTGGTAACTGATTACCGATCACTGATTGCTGATCACCGATTACTGATCAGTGATCGGTTTCCCACGTCGCTTTGTTAACGTTGTGCATGCACTCACCTGCTCGAGACTTTTGCCACTTGGGCCATTTACTTAACCCGCTAAACCGCTAAGCCGATAAGCAGCTAACCGCTTAATGACTGTGTTGCTTTTTATTTTTGGTTTTACTTTGTGACCGCAGGTAGTCGTGCAGTACGACAAGGATCTGCTGGAGGTCTGGGACGAGGCGAAACGTTTGCGCTGCGAGTGGTTCAACGACTATGAGAAGACCGCCTCCAAGCCTCCGATGGTAATTGCCGATTTGGATGTTATACAGCTTGACTTTCGCGGTAAGTAAGCCATGCAAAGGTGAGCCATTCACGGTTCACGGTTCACGGTTCTGATATAGCCAGAGCCCTGTGCATACTGTGCACACCACTCCAAGAAAGAAAAGAAAAGAAAAGAAAATAAAAGGGTATCCTAAAGTTGTGCAAATGTTTGTCACATTCAAGTAATTAATTATTAACAGACAGCTTATTTAGAATGTAGCACATCCTTTATCCTGTAATCAGTGTTGAATTTCCGAACCAGAATCGAAATTCAACATTAATTTGTTTGTAAGAAACAACCAAAACTAACACTGAGAAAAATGCGATACCTTGTTGCATAGATCAAATTGTAGCCAAATGTGTATGCGACTAGAATTCGCAGGGTATCTGCCAGTCGAGCAGAACAGATCAACTAGAGCACTCAATTACATAGCTGACCTCAAAATTAACTTTCTTCTCTGTGGTTCTCTTCCCTTTTTGCTTGTGTGTGGCGCAGGCGATAATGTTGATTGCTGGATGGAGATACAACATGGCAAGGGACCGTGGGCTCCGCCAGTGAGTGGCATTGTGCCACTGGGATCCACGCTGACGCTTGTCGTCGCCATCAATGACTATCGCGGTGAGTGTCATCCATCGAAATGATATATTTTTTGTGTATATTTTTTTCAAAATCCAACTCGATTTTTCCATTCGATTCCACAGGTGAATTTGATATGCGGGTAAAGTCTTGTGCCGCATCGGATGGTTCGGGACATGTGATCAATTTGTCAGATGAATTTGGTTGTGTGCTGCGACCCAAGATGATATCCCGTTTCCTGAAGGCCCGTGCGCCCGATGAGCGTGCCACGGTGATAACATACGCCTTCTTCCACGCCTTCAAGTTCCCGGATGCGCTCAGTGTGCACATCAAGTGCAAGGTGGAGATATGTCGTCATGGTTGTCTCGATCACTGCCAGAACTCGGCGCCTGTCGGCGGAGGCGGCGGCGGCGGCGATGCATTGGCTCATGGCGTTGGCAATGCGCATGAGCGCAAAGATGTTCACATTGCCGATGTCATGGGCAGCAGCAGCAGCAACAACAATGAGCTGCACAGAGATCTGGACATGCAGCCGGGCTCAATGGGACACGGCTCCCAATCGTTGCAACACGGCTTGGGCGGATTGGGTGGACTGGGTGGATTGGGTGGCATTGGCAGCATCGGCAATATGGGTGGCATGGATCATGACATCTTCTACGAGGACATTATACACGATCACAAGCAGACAATGGGCGGCCCAGCTGCCAGCGATCTGTATGAGGAGAAGAGCGGCAATTTGCAGCCGCGACCCGTGCACGAGGATCTCGATGAGGAGGCCGATCTATCCGATCTCTTTGGCGACGATGATATGGGCGACATGGATGGCGAAGGTGAACGCTATCTTGGCCTGAAGAAGAGCGGCAAATTTCCGCATGGCCCCCGCCAACTCGAAGCACAAAAGCGAATGGGCGTTCCAATGGCCGGACCACGATCCCTGGAACCCAGATCGGATGATGTGCCGCGACCCGTTTACCGGCCACAAGCGGAGGCATTAAAAAAATCACGCGAAGATCACATCGATCTCGATGAGCCAACGGCAAACAGTTCGAAAGAGTCGACTGCAACGCAGGACACCAGCAATGGCAGCAGTGGCAACAGTGGCAACAGTCGACGTCGACGTCGCTCCTTGGTTATCTCGGATCGAAAGGTGCGCAGCGCCGATGTCGGCGTTAGCGGTCTATACGATGTCATTTCCGAGGCGGATTTGGCCTTCTCGCCGGATGTCAAACAGGAGGCGGTCACCGTTTTTCAGGGCAAGATCAGTGAGGAGGTCGTCTATGGCATCTGTATGCCGGTGCCCGGTTTTAGTATACTCTTCATTGTTGTAATTTCGGCGACAATTGTCTCAGCGTTAATTGCCGGCTCGCTGCTCTATCGCTATCAGCTGCAGAAGGAGGCGCTCGAGAAGCAGACACCGATGCCGGTGCCCGGCACCCTTGCCTCCTGGATGACGTTGCGGCTCTTTCGCATGCGACATCTGCAACAACAACAACAGCAGCAGCAACAACAGCAACAGCAGCAGCAACAACAGCAGCAGCAACAACAGCAGCAGCAACAACAGCAGCAGCAGCAGCGACAACAGCAACAGTTGCCCAGCGCTGCTGCTGGCCATGAAACGGTGCAGTGAGAAATGGCTCTGACTCCCGCCCCCCCCTAATCTAACCCCCTCGTATCTATATACCCACAACTATCTTATGTACCGCTGCAAACGTTATTAATTTATATACTTCTTATTTTTATTTTTATTTATTTATTTTATTTTATTTATTATTTTTTTGTTTGAATAACAAAAAGAATATCGAACTGACTGACAGGTTTTAAGCCTGCGCCTTTTTCCAATTCGTTACAAAACTCGGCACAAGTAGAAGAAACAGCACAAGAGAAGTAGTCACAAGCAGAGAGACAGACAGAGAGAGAGAGAGAGAGAAAGGGAGAGAGAAAGAGAGAGAGAGCGAAAGGAACAAAATTGAATGCAACATGTTAGTTCGCCACAAACTGGACAGGAACACCGAATGGTCAGTTAGTTGGCAACAAATTGAGTTGAGGAACATTATGGCATGGAACACGGAATTGTTAGTTTCTCCTTCATTCGTTAATTAGCTACAGCGGGTATTGAATGGAACATGCCTTTCGATCACATTCACATTCGTAGATGGAACAAAAACATATTTAAATCGAATCGAATCGAATCAAATAAAACATAATGGAATGGAACACGCATGTTTTCATTCGTTAGCTTCTTTTTTTTTTTTTTTTGTTATATACTCGTTAGTTTTTGCTCTCGTCAGCTGAAAACGGGCAACATGGCAATACCGGAAGGCCATCCATTAGAGAGAGTGAGAGAGAGAGAGAGAAAGAGAGAGATGCATTCGATGTCCCGATCTTCACACACACATTACTTTTGTCTTACTGGTGCTGCACAATATTTATTATATTTATGTTGAATTTTTTTTTTTAATTTTTTGGGTGCATTTAGTCGTTAAATTTGCAAAAAAAAAAATAAAGAGAAAAAAAAGAGAAAACACAATATCGAAAAATACAAATAGCAATATCGTATGCCCGATATAATCGTACTTACTTCTTGAATAGAAATCGACGCACATGACTAACGTTAGGGGACACTTATTTATTGATTTACTTAGTACTCGATAAGCACCTATCATAAGCAGCACAAACTATCAAACAAACAGCAGCAATTTTTCAAGAATCTGAATCGGAATCGGAATCGAAATTGAAAACATTCGAAAAGTATTGAAATTATAACTCATCAAGTCATTGGAATGCAGCGTTTAGCAAATTTTAGTTAAAATTCATCACTTTTTATACATCTTAATTCATATAGATCAGCTATAAGGCATATATATATATATATATATATATATATATTTAGATATATATGTATATGTATTTTTGGCATATTTCGTTTGTTTCAAATTAAATTCCCATATCTCTGATCTATGTGAATTTAGACTTATGTATTCATGACTTATTTAAACATCTAGTAAATTATTATTAGAGAAATGGAATGGACAAAAAACAAAAACAAAAACAAAAAAACAAAAACACAAAACATACAACATACAACATACCACATACAACAAATGCAAATCGGTTGTCAAGGCCAAATAATTTATACAATTCTTATTTAATTACCTTTTTTTTAATAAATACTCGTAAAGCTAAACAATATAAACAAACACTGAAAATTGTAATGAACTAAATGCAAAAACAAAATAAATACTTAAAATTAAGATTAAATATACTACAATAATTATATTTGGATGCGTCTTTTATTTTGCAACAAAATGGAAAATCTCTAATCTGGGTCTGAGCACATTTAATTTTGAGAGGAGCACTGTGGATTTGATTTTGATATTGAACATCAAATTTGTACTGCATACATTTAGGCAAAATCGACTTTGATCAATTATTTGGATACATAAAAATAGTTGAATAATTTTTGAAATTTCTCATAGATCTATATTGTATCTATATTTCGGAGATATTGGCATGCTTAGCTGGAGTGTTTAATCAAAGATGTAAATCTTTTCTGAAGATTTGCATAAAAATTAATGAATAAAAACACATTTTTTTATTATTGTCGTTTATTGGTTTTGCTCATACAAACATACAATGCTGTATTTGTATAAATCGTACATTTCGTAAATAAGTAAATAGATAATTTGATATATAGATTATGTAAGAAAGTAATCGGTACACTCGTATTTGTTTTATGAACCTAAACAATTCGATTAAACAACTTTTCCAATATGTGATATTATTAACGATTTATTGAACACGTTATTAGCTTAATTTCCGCCTCTCTTCCGGCTCTCTTGCAGGAATTACAATAGTAATAATAATATTAATAAAAAAATAAAAAAAAAAGCAAATACTCATAATAAACAAATTGGGACTTGTCGGGGATTGTACTAGTTGGTAAAAATAAATAAATAAATAAGAGTATAAATTAGATATGCTCCATGTGAGACAACAATTAAAAATTAACAAGATGCAACAAGGATCAGAAGGATCTATGGATCAAAGAATCGATTCGAATCCGGAGCTTAGACTAAGTTTAAAGCACTTAAAATATTTAGTGACTAATTGAAATATACACACGCATATCTAATGCGTGCATATAAGTATAAATATCTGGTAAGTATTAGTGTAAGGACAGTCTAAGAAGAGTCTAAAACGTTAGTGTGCATTTTCCCATTTTCCCGTCAAAAAGTTAACTGAACGTTTACCAATTCTCAGTCACTCTTAAATTGTTAAATTTGACAATTTTACTAGAATTGCTGGCGTTGCCAGCTTGTCGTTAAAGTCCTGTTCTGAACTCCTTCAGTACCATGTGAAAATGCGCCTTGAGCGTGAGAAAGACAGAGGCAGAGATAGTCGCATGAATGGGATAGAATTGACAGCGTTGCCAGATTGGCCAAAGTATTATTTTGTAATCTGTAAACATTGGGCTTAGCACCGGTTTTAAGTAGAACCTCGACTTAAACTAAAGCATGTTTTATATGGTTTTCATTTATTTTCTTATTATTTTTTTTTCTTTTTTTTTTCTTTTTTTTTTTTGATAATAAAGACTACCACCAGGTGACGAAGAGAAGGAAAGATGAGAGATGGGTTGAATAGCTTATAGAAAGAGAAGAAAAATCCAATCGAACTTCTACACTATAGTTGGGAATTGGCTTAGATACGGATAGGGATTGCGAGAGGAGAACCCAGTAAAACGGCATGAACTACATAATTATAGATAGATCTGTGACAAAAATTAAACTAATGAATAGCAGTTAGCAATTAGCAGACGAATTCAAACTGAGGAGCAGACATCCAGAATGGATGGCTGGAGTGGATGGAGTAGCTGGAGTGGCTGGAGTGGATGTTCGGGATGGATCATTAAAACTGTTGACGCTCATGAGAGCGCCCGCTTCTTGGAGAGCGTGCCCGGCAGCGCATCCACCGGCGATGGCAAATGGATGACGGGCAGAGCGCCAGCCGCCAGCTGTGGATTCGTAAAGGCGACGGCTCGCTCCTTGGCGGCAAAACTGGAGAAGGGCCGCAGTCGGACATAGAGCACCGCCGAGATCAGACACGAGGTGACCAATATGCCCAACAGCACAATCAACGTAATGGCAAAACCGGGCGTTGTCATACAAATCAAACCTTCCTCCCTCACCGGGAATACCATGGTCTGCGGCAAGGTGTTGCCGGCATTAACGGCGGACCCATTACCATTGCCCGCCTGCTCATCGATGGCAAAGGTCAGATCACCGGAGGAGACAACCTTAATGATGCGATTCAGGCCCACTTGCTCCGTTGGCGTTGCAACAGCTCGAGCACGACGCTGCACCCGACGCTCATCGCGACGCTTACCAATTGCACTGGCCACATGATAGGCATCCACATGGAGCTGTGGCGGTGGTCCGTACTGCGATTCGGGTCCCACTTGCAAATGGTGGACATCCTGAAGGTTCGTTTCGGCACTGCACTGATCCGGGCAATGGTAGCGGCAGATCTGTATGGTGCACTGAAAGTGTACCTCCATCGAATCGGGAAACTTGAACGCCTGGAAGTGAGCATACGACAGCACCGATGCAGACGCCCCAAAGTTCTTGATTTTGGTGAAGCGGGACATCAGTTTGGGTCGTGTCACGCAGCCGCGTTGATCGACCAGCTGGATGGGTGCACGTTTGCCATCGTGAGCGACACAGTTGCGCACAAGCATATCGAATTTGGAGTCATCATCCTTGATTGCCAGCACCATTGTCATTGTCTGACCGATCTTCACCAACCCAGAGACTTCCGATGCCCAGGGACCTTTTCCCACCTGGATTTGCATCCAGCAACCGACATTGTCGCCAGCAAAATCGGCCCGTACCACATCCAGCATGTCAACGGGGAAGGGTCGAAATGTGACACTCTTCTCGTACTGATCGTGCCACGTGCAACGTAGCTTGCGCGCCTGATCCCACACCTCCTGCACCTGCGGATCGTACTGGATGACAATGATGTTCTCGAAATAGGTACCGGCACCAGCAGCACTACCGGCCGCCTCATGGCCATAGCCCTGATTGTAGTTATCCGTATTGCCAGCGGTGCCGCACTCATGCAATCCAATATCAAAGCTGGCGGAGCTGCGACCCAATCCGGATGGCAGATGCACACAGTTCATGTTGCTGTAGTGTCCTTTGGAGAAGACGATGCCGTTAAACGGTTTATCAAACTGAACGAACACCTTCATGCCGTTCTTCTCGCACTTCACATCCAGCGACACAATCTTGGGCATATCCTGGACGGGCGATGCCCAAATCTCATTGTTGCTCGACGCACCCACGCTCAGATCGGGCAGCGATTGCACCTGCACCTGCTGCACCTGCGATGCCAGCAATGGCCCCTGTACGAGTGGTCCTCGCTGTGGCACTGGCGGCGGTGGTCCCTTATAAAATTGTGCACCTGGCGGTGGTGGTGGTCCAAACGGCTGGCCAAAGCTCATCGGTATATTCTGATGGTTGCTGCCTGTGGATAGACGATAATAGACAATAGACGAGCAGTGAGTGGTTGGTGCAAACTGGGTGATCTCTGTTCACATTAAATTCTAATTAATCGAAAAGAAAAAAGAAAAAAAAAAACGCTTTGCATTTCTTAATTTCAGGCTACATTTTTCAAAATTCAAATATATAAAAATTCCAATTAGTTTTCTTGTTACTTATGTTATTATAAATTAGATTTCACATATACGAAAACATTTTAAAGAGTTGTAAAAATAAATAATCTAGGAAATATAAGTTAAGTAAATTTCATTTCATTTGTTGCTAAATTTCACTTGTACTTTTTACTACTATTTCTTGAAATAATTTCGAAAAACAAGAAAAACTTTCTAATTTGTAAGGTGATTTTCTAAATTTCAGGTCAATTTCTTTTTCTGAGTGTACTTGTTTGTGGCAACTTGTACAAAATGAATATATATTTATAATTACTTGAGAATTGTTGTTGGGGACTTTACTTACTTCTAGCGGGTCCAAGGCCTAGACTCAGACCGGGTGGTGCCTGTGGTGGACCATTGTGATGATAATGCACCTGAATCTTGGGCCCAGATTGTTGCTGTTGTTGTTGTTGCTGTTGCTGTTGTTGTTGCTGCTGCTGCTGCTGTTGTTGCTGTTGTTGCTGCTGCTGCTGCTGTTGTTGTTGCTGTTCCTGCTCCGACTCGAGTGCCATTTGATCCACCTCATTGTCTTGATCGCTGAGCCCCATTGCGAGCTCATCGTTGCCACCGTTGCCAGCGATTGCCTTCACCACCTCAACATCATCCGCCCGGATCAAGACGAGCTGCCAAAGGAGAGACACACAAGTAAAACAAATAGGTCAGAAAAGAAGAGCTTGCATTAATGAGGTGCCACAAATACTGATACACACAGCCACACAGAGAGAGTGAGGGAGAGAGAGAGAGAGGGGGAGAGAGGAGGAGAGAGGGGGAGAGGGAGAGGGAAACATGGCAAGAATCTCAAGTAAGTACAATGGGAGCAAAGCGACATGTCGCATGCCAATTGCCAATTGGCCAACTGGCGAATGGCGGATGCGACTTGTGATTCAATTGCATAAGGCAAAGAAAATGAAGAAATGAAACAACAACAACAACAACAATAACAACAATAACAATGACAACACACACAGACACACAAAAGAGACAAGAAGCACACAGCTAACTGTAACAAATTTCACTTTTTTTGTTGTTTCTCTCTGTTACCATCTGAAGTGACCCAATTGGCCAAGAAGATCCGCCTTTTTGTCGAACGATGTCAAGGCTAGAAATCAAAGGGGGAATCCACAGAGACAAACAGAGAGCGAGAGAGAGAGATGGAGAGTGAGAGAGAGAGAGAGCACTGCAGAGAGATAGCCGGTTAAGCAGCTAGACTGACAATTGAATTAATTACTTAGCTACTTAATTTAATAGCTCAATCGATTAACTCAATTTACACATTTCACAATATATTAAAGCCTTCTTCGATTTGCATTCTTCAGATTATTCTGCGTATATTAATATAGACATAAAACTTAATTCTGTTAAGCGTTTAGAAGCTTAACAATATGTTTAACTGATTGATACCAAAAGCTTGTCAGTCAACATAGCTAATACTATATAAACATATATATATATTCCCAATGGAATCGATGCACATTTGTGCAACAGATACCCATTTATCCATATCCATAACTAATCAATATAAAGATATAGATATAGATATAGATATAGATATAGATATAGATATAGATATAGATATAGATATAGATATAGATATAGATATAGATATAGATATAGATATAGATATAGATATAGATATAGATATAGATATAGATATAGATATATACATCTATACATACATAACTGAACAGAATTTTCTGAGCTGAACTGAATTAAGAACTTCTGAGAATTTAAAAAACTACATTGTTTAAAATGAAAAACGCTGAATATATTTTTAATTCTTAATTCTTTTTTTTGTTTTTTTTTTTGTATATAACATATATATAGCTTCTTCAAGTAGTTATATAGAAAATAGGCTGTCAAAGCGAGTCGTATTTTGGCTCTGGCCAGCTGTTGAATTAGTTGCAACTACCTTGTCGGTTTGCGGTTCCGCATTGGAACACAATATGAACTCATCATATTAGTTGCGGTACCGACTTTCAAGCGGTGTTGTTGCAGTTCCGGTTCCGATTTGACACATTGGTCGGATGTAATAAGTATGGGAATAGCAGCAAATGTGATCAAATAGAAATTCGCAAATTGGGCTTGAAAATGTTTGTGGCTCAAGAGAAAAGAGAAGTGAAGAGGAGTCCATTGAACATTTTTGGCAGACAGTCGTCGTCTGTTGTCTGTTGTCTGTCGCATCTGGCCAGCTGGCCCAGACCCAAAGTATTTTTGTCTTTGGACCAAAAACTGTGCCGCAGGCCCAAAACAACTTTCTCCCCGGCAACTTTCGGCATATTGGGGCGCCTCAATGGGGAGATGTCACATAATCAGCGCGACGTGGTACGCGACGGTGGCATCCTGCCCGCCAAATCCTGTTTAAGGTAGAAAGTGATGTGATGCCCAGGCGACAGAAGCACACACACACACACACACACACACACACACACACACACACACATGCATAAGCAGGCAGCATATAAATTGGCAAACAAGTTCCGCACAACAAATTCTAAAAATACGTTAAAAATTAAAAAGAAAGAAACAAAAACAAAAACAAAATCAAAAAAGAGTTTTGCATGCCAAGTGCGGAATCGGAGACGTGATTTGGAGCAGCCCATGGGCGACGACAAGCATGAATAATGCCAAGGAGGCTGTATTGTGGGGGGGGGGGAGTGGAAGTAGAGGGGAGCTTTGCAGTTGCTCTACGGCTTTGGTTTCATTTCGATTTTTAGATTTTTGATGCGCGTGATCCGGTTCCGCAATGCGATAGAAATGCCAATGTGAGCGCAACGGCGAAAGGGGCAAGCAAAGGGGTTGTCGTGGGGGCGGTGGAAGGGGGGGGAGGGGGGGCGCTTGACCAGGCAGAAGGCTAGACTCCTTGCGTTAATAAAAATGTGTGCCAACGGTTTCCATTTTGGCGACGGTGCAATGGGCTTGATAAAGTCGTGAGTTTGTTGCGGCTGCTTGTTGCTTGTGGCTTGTGGCTTGTTGCTTGTTGCGGCAGCTGCTAATGCGACAACTAATGATGCGGCTTCAGTCACAGCCGGAGCTGAAGACGGAACCAAACACAAAGCCAAAGCCACAGCAAAAAGCTGCTGCTGCTGCTGCTGCTGTTGCTGCTGCTGTTGCTGCTGCTACTGCTGCTGCTGCCAATGCCAATGCCGGCTGTTTATTGCTGTTTATTGCTGTGGTTGCTGTTAATCTTGACCTCGACCAATATGCTCAAAATGTCGAAAGATGCTGCTGTCTGGTGCCCAGTTGGGCGGAGGAGTTTTGGAGGGAGACAAGGAGGGAGCTGTTGTCTCCCTGTCTGGCTGCCGCGAGAGAAAGTACATGTGGCAAAGCCAAAAAAGCGCTCCTCTCCCTGTCCAGAGAATGCGCCCAAAAAAAAAACCTGAAACAAACGAATCTGCCCGAAGACGGTTCAAAGTTGAACCCAAGCGAGGCTGGGAAAAATGCAACAATATCACCAAAAAAAAGGGGAAGAGTTTTTTGTGTCTTTTTTTTGTTGTTGTATTTTTTTTTGTGAGCTGTTCGTCGTGCAGCCAAGGAAAGGGAAATCATCATTTAAATTGTGTCATAGCCGAGCAACGTACCAAAAGGAGGACGAACCCAAGATCAGCAGACAAGCTGAGCGGAACTGACAGGCAAGCTGACTTTCTATATAGAAACAGATGTATCTCTTTGGTCAAGATGTATCTATTTGTTTTGTCGAACATATATCGCAAATATTCGAGCATGTTTTTAAATATAGATTGAAAATGAAGTAAAGTTCGTCAAAGGTGAACTATTTTTCAATATATTACAGAAATCATCATTTATCATTATAGCTTATCACCGTTTGAGTGGTATTCATATTCACATCCTATACAAAACATAGATATTTTTCTTTCTTCTTTTCTAAAAGCTATTTTTTTGAAATATAAATCGTATTTAAATGAAAAATATGAAGAATATTTCAGAAAAAACAACCGGAACTATTTTTTTTTTTTTAAGTAATCTAACATATGAAAATAATAGTTGGAAATTATCGAAACTTCAGGAAGACTGGAAATGGTCTTTTATCTATTCTTTATATATATATATATGAAGCTCTTCAATCTATAAGCCATAAAACGAAAGCTGCTGTTTTTAATTTTGTTTTTTTTTATCTTCGGATTAGCATCGTATATCATATTTATGTTGTACTTCTTAAGACTATCAATGTGGGAGATTAAAGACATGGATAAGCCGTATGGCATTAGCCCGCTTTGAAAGCTACTTAAGTGGGCGCTATTAAACGAAAGCTCTTTCACTTCACACTCACTCTTGCACACACAGACATATAAACACACTCGCATGCAGCTTATCGATAATTATCGATAACTTGCTGAATTGCCAATTATGCCTATGCACGTTTTTGCATTAGCTTTAATTGATTTCAATTACGTGTGTGTGAAAGATGAAAGAGTTTTTGTTGCTGTTGCTGTTGTTGTTATTATTATTGTTGTTGTTATTGTTATTGTTGTTGTTGTTGTTATTGTTATTGTTATTGCTCACCTGCAGTGAAAGGAAAATGATAAGCGGCAGACAAATCTTTTTGATCCCCAGACTCTGTCGACAAAAATTTTGGCAACGCATTTGTTTTTGTTGTTTAATGTTTTTTGGCATCTCGTGTTGTTGTTGTTGTTGTTGTTGCGGCTGCAGCTGCTGTTGTTGTTGTTGCTGTTGCTGTTGTTGTTGTTGCTGTGAGTGTTGCTGTTGTCGTTGCATATTGCTAGCGGGGCAGCTTGCTGGTTGTTGCTGTTTTTGCTTGTTGCTTGTTTGTGTCTGTTGTTGTCAATGTGCATAAATTGCAATTAATACGTTTTATTTGTTGTCATGTGCACGCTGTGTTGTTGTTGTTGTTGTTGTTGTTGGTGTTGTTGCCTGCAATATATTGTTGTTGGAAAGCAATTGTCATGAAAAGCGGCAACTCAAAGAAGAAGAAGTAGAAGAAGTAATAATAGCAGCAGCAGCAGCAGCAGCAACAGTTGTTGAAACACTAGAAAGTGTTTACTTTGTGGCTTTTTAACAAGTTGTTGTTGTTGCTGTTGCTGTTGCAGTTGCTGTTGCTGTTGTTGTTAGTATTATTATTTGTTAAGCCCGTTTTCGCTTTCAAGTGTGTATTTATATGTTTGTGTTTGTGTTTGTGTCAGTTAATTATAATTTATTGGCATTAGTGTTGCACTTAAATTTGCGCCATTGACTGATTGACTTGATTGATTTGACATTTATTCATGCATTCAATGTGTGGCTAACAATACAATTGAATACCTGAGTACTCGCCAGCTGCCACGCCCCAAAAATTGGACAACACCAAATTGAAAGCAAGAAGATAACAAAAAAACCAAAAAAAAAAGATGAAAGAGAGAAAAAACCCACAAGTGACAGGCTGACAGAAGAAGAAGAAGATGGCAAAGAGGCAAGCAGCAGCAGCAGCAGCAGCAGCGGCGGCGACTTTTTTTTTTAATGACAACTTATTCACCTGTACAGGTGGTACTCGCGGGGCAGTTGCCGGAGAGGTGAAATGTGTTAATAATGTGTTCCATCAGCCAAGTGGGTCAACGTCAACAGGCCCAAGACAAACACGAGTCGAGCAATTAGAAAACTCACCAACTGACTGACAAACGCCAAGTTTCAAGATTCAAGACTCAGCATCGAAGACTGGCCACTTTCAGAGTACAACCAGCCACCACTGAGACAGACACACAGAGAGAGAGAGAGAGACAGAGATAGAGATAGAGATATTCTTGGCAGGATTTGTTTGAATATTTTTGAAAACAGAAAAAGGGGAAAAATTGCAGTTTTGAAATTAGTTTGATTTGCATTCAATATTTGTATGACTTTTACTAATTTCAAACTAGTAATTTAAAATTTAAAATCTGCCAATTTGTTGCTCTGTTGTTTTAATTATTTATTTTTTAAATATATATCAAATAAAGCTGACTTTGTCTTTTCTAGTTTATTCAGCGAATTCTTTCTTTATTTGTTTTGTTCGATCGGAATATTAAATACTCGAAATCAATATTGTTCTATCGTAATTAAACTAACTCATTAACCGACTTGCCTGAAAGTAGCTGACTGAATAGGCCTTAAATAATAAGAGAAGTTGCCAAGTAATAATTACAATAGAGCGTCTCCAAATTCGGATTGCAGATGCGTTGGGAATAGTATTCCTACGGATGATGATAGGTGAATGGCGTTAGACTAGATGAGTATAACCTATTCAAGGGCTTCGAAATTGATTTAATTATTTTAGCTGCCAGTCTTGGAGCAGCCAATTGAGTTGCAGTTTGAGCCAGACTTGTGCTACTGGATGCTGCTACTGAGTAACACTAACCTTCGCTTTGGACCAATTCCAGAGAGTGCCGCAATTCCAATTTTGATGCAATGCCGAACGAGCAACAGGATGTGCTCGATGCGACTTTCGAAAGCAGTTGTTATTTGTTATTGTTGTTGTTGCTGTTGCTGTTGTTGTTATTGGCTGCTAGTTGCTGCTTGCTGGTTGTTGGTTGTTGGTTGTTGCTTGCCGCTTGCCGCTTGTTGTTGCTGTTGTTGCAGTTGTTGCAGTTGTTGTTGTTGTTGGCTGTTTAGTTTGTTTGACGCTTGGTTGTTGTGCGCTGTTGACAACGGTACCGCTCGGCAGCTGCTAATTGCCACTATTTGAAGTTCGAGTTGCACGCGGGCAATTAATGACGATCCAGCAGAAGAGGCACAAACAAAAAAAAAAAAAAAAACAAAACAAAACAATACGAAAAAAATAACAAAAATACCAACAAAATGTCAACAACAAAATATATATGTATATATATATATATATATAGACAAGAGTGCAGGAGAAGAGTGTGCAACAAGGACACGCGCGTCTTTAGAAACACACACACACAGAGCACACACACTTGCAACAACAGTGTTTGTTTTCGGGTTTTGTTTTTTTGATTTGTTGTGTTTTTATTTAAAAAAAAAAATTGCACAAATTTTTTTCAATATTTTTCTGTGTTTTATTATTTGAAGCGGTTGTATTTTTTATTTTTTTTTTTTTGGTTGTCGCTTTTGTGTTATTTTTGTTGTTTGGCTTGCTGTGATTTATTTGTTGATGCTTTACAAGTGGCGTTCGAAGTTTTGGTTGCGAATGCGAAGTGGCTTTAAAAACGCGTCTGGTCCGCGCCGTGGGTAAGCGCCGAATGCTGCATCCACCTGCTTTCTCGTAGCGAAACACTTCGCATGCGCAACGACGAGGCAAGCAGCGCTGCGACGGCGCTGCCAACGCTGTTGCTGTTGCTGCTGTTGCTGCTGCTTCTGCTACGGCTGCCGCTGCTGCTACGGCTGCTGTGGCTGCTGCCGCTGCTGTTGTTGATGGCGAAATTTCTTCTTTTCATTGATAGGCAGCAATAGCAGCAGCCGACGCAGCCGACGCAGCCGACGCAGCAGCAGCAGCAGCAACAAAAACATCAACAAAATATGAGACACGAATACAAATACGGTAATTCAGTATCGCTATCGGTATCGGTATCGATATCGCTATCGGTATCGGCTTTGCCGGCTGCTTCTTCTGTTGCTGTTGCTTGTGGCATGCGTTTTGTTGTCAGCGCTTAGTGTTGGTTTCCCCATTCGTCTGTTGTTGCTGTTGCTGTTGTTGTTGCTGTTGCTGTTGCTGTTTTTCATTGGGCAGACGGGGGCAACTTTCAGTTGCAGACGCATCGCATCGCATCGGACCCAAGTCCTCAAAAAATACTGTTTGCACTTTCTATGCACCGCACCGCGCCACCGAATGTGGCACCTACGACCAAGGCAAACCATACACCTCCCCCAATACCAACTTATATCGTAAATATATTCATTTCTTTGGGTATTCAAATCGAAAGCAAAAAAAAAGCCAACAAAAATTTTAGAGAATAAATATTTTGAGAATCTTAAAGTTTTTGTATTTTTTGTTTTTCTGATTTGGTTTTCATGTTTAAATATAAAACTCAGCTTGGCTGGGCCTTCATCTAATATCAGCTTCAAAGACTTTGATTAACAAATACTTTTCGCAGAGTGACTAGTTTTTTTCTGAGTGTAATCAAAGCAAAGATTTAGTTTCCTTGATAGTGTTTCACTTGTTGCAAGTTTTGAGGGAGGAATTTGCGGCAGCGAAAACGAATGTTTACCGATTGAAATTCAGAATCGAAATCAGAATCGAAATTCAAAAGTGGTTCATAGACCAAAATACTCGAACCGACCATATCCGGAACCAAAACACTATATGCGAATTTATATGCCAAATTTGAAGTCAGATTTGAATAATTTTGTACTCAAATTCAAGAGGAGTCTTTAGAAACAAACAAGCTAAAAAAAGTTTCGACAAATTGCGAAAACTTGAACATAAATTTGTTTATTTTACGCACCCGAATCGAAAGTGGAATCGGAACTGGAACCCCAAATTTGTTTCGGTCAAACCGAACAGGGATTTTTCAGTGGGTTTCTTGAGTCCACTCGCCACTCGCCACTCTCCAATCCCATTTCCATTCTCCAGCTTAGCTGCTAGCTGCTTCTTCTACTGTTTTTGCTGCTCGACTGTGCAGCGATCAGTTGCAAGTTGAGGTCGATCTTCACTTCACTTGTGGGCGGCGTTCCAAATGCCCTTCTGGGTGGCTTTTCTACTGACGATTCGATGTGGGTTGTCTGTCGATCGCTGCTGCAATTTCTGCATCTGCATCGGCATCGGCATCTGTTTGGGCGGCTACCCAACAGCAGCCGTATCTGCAGCAACTTTGTGTTTTATTTTATTTTTTTGTTGTGTTTTTGTTTGTTTTTTATTGAAGTCGTCGCCGTAATGCTTAATCGATTGTTCCACTTTTCCATAAAATATTTTTGCCAAGTGCCATCGCATTTGGTGTTGCTTTGCTTTTGCCTTGCCTTGCTTTGTTTTTGCTTTTGGTTTTTGCTTTTGTTTTTTGCTTTTGGTTTTTGCTTTTGTTTTTTGCTTTTGTTGATGACGCTGTTGTCTGAAGACTGCTTCAGTGGCACTCTTCCTCTTCAGGTGCTGCTGCACTTGCTCTGCTTGTGCTTGTGAATTGAAATGTTGCACAGTGTGGCCAAAACAGTAGATTCTAATTGAATTTAACATTTGACTTTGAGTGGAAAAATTGACCAAAAAAATACAACTATTTTATTTTATTTACAATTTATTTTACTTTTCTTTTTCCTTTTTTTTTTAGTTTACACTTCTAGTTCCGTGTTTGTCAACTGTTTATTTTGAAATGATCTTGGCTAAGCCGAAGCTCAATTTGCCCTTTGATCAGAGTTTGAATTATTATTAACAAAAGTTGAGATTTCGGCGGATTTACTCCAGTCTGAAGGGAAACCAAACCCGCTCTTTCCTATGGCATATGATATAGTGCTCCGATCCTATCTCCAAGCCATGTACTGTATTAATACATTATACATTCTTGATTCTTGAAAGATATATCAAATCGATCGAAAATCAATTTTGCTCGATATTGTGGAAAAGGTGAAAGTTGACCATAAAATGAAATCAACTCGCTACGCGTAAGACTGATGAGAACTTGACAGAGAGAGAGAGAGACAGAGACTGAGATAGAGAAAGAGAGAGAGAGAGAGAGAGTCAGTCATGGCTAACTCAACTTATAATCAAGAATATATATATATATATATATATATATATATAGCTTATGGGGTCGTAGATGCATCCTTCTGCCTGTGACACACTTTTGGCCAACTTCATTATGCCTTATTATGTGCATGTGGATGAATGTTTTGAATCAGTGTGCATTAAACAGCGATTTCATCGCCATTTCAAGTCGAACTGGCAGCGTTTATTAAGGAGTTGGAGTTGGGACTGGCTCAGAGATCGCAGCTCGCATCGCGATTCCTGTTTGCTAAATATGACCAAAAATACTTGTCTCGAAATTGGAGTAATTTCATCGCAACTTGCTGTTAGCTGGTAGCCACCAACTGGCCAACTGGCCAACTGGTCAACTGGTCAACTGGTCAAGTCAACTAGCCAAGTCAGTCAGTCCCCGTCCGTCCGTCTGTCCGTCAGTCAGTCAGTCAGTCAGTCAGTCGGCTGACTGTTGGTTCCGCCTGAAATTGGTCAATTGGCAACCGTCTCCAGCCTCGTCTATCGATGGACACACATTGAGTAACACGCGGACGCGAGTCGCGCCACAAAGTCTGCCAGTTAGTCAGTTAGTCAGTTGTTAGTTAGTCAGTTGTTAGTTAGTTAGTCAGTTAGTTGGCGGCTCAATTTTATATACATATTTTATGCATATTTTTGCTCATTTTGCATCCGAGTTTTCGCCATCCAATTCACGCTCGAACTTTGTCGCTTGGCCAACGATTTTTTTTTTGTTGTTTGTACCAAATCAAATAAGTGAGAAAATGCTCTACAAATTCAACTTGGCTATAACGTAAAGTTTCTCTTAAGCTCGTACTTTAATTGCGTACTTAAATGTCTTTCAATTTATGTCATCAACTGTGGCAATTTCATTAATATCGGTCAAGAAACACAGAAGTTGTTCAATGGGAAACAAAAAAAGTTAATTTAAAAAAAAAAAACATTTTTCACATTTCAATAAAATAAGTTTTGTGGCAGATGGTCGATTGAGAGAAGTTCAGCTGAATATATATTTATATATATATATGAATGCAATTAGATACAAAGACAAGCAACAAAGTCTGCCTGCCGCAGGGCCAAGCCAGGTGGCAAGTGGGGCAAAGGGCTGTGGCAAGTTCCCATTGCTGTTTTTTGCTGTTCGCTTAATTGCTGGGCGCACGCCGCACGCATCTTAAGTAAATGCTGCTGACTGCCCCCCCCCCCCCCTCCCAGCGCCTTATTCCATGTCAACCTGCTCTGCTCTCAGATGTCTTATTAAAAGTATCTTGTTACTTTCACCGGCCGCAGACTTGAATTGCGCTTCAATTTCACACACATTGAACGGCTGACTAAGAAACAGAAACCGAAACAGACAGAAACACAGACAGACAGACAGACACAGTAGGCGGGGAAGGGGGCTGTGTGGGGAGGGGGCATAAAGAAAAGGTGCGGGTGCGGGGCGTTGAGGGGCTCCATCGATCAGTTGACACTGACCAAATTTGGTGCTGGTGAAGGTCTCCGCATATCTCAACTGTGGCACTAGTTTTAAACAAATAGCAAACAAGAAGTACACTCAGCGAAAAACGAATGCTATCAGGCAATAGAGAGAGAGAGAGAGAGAGAGAGAGAGAGAGTGGGAAATGAAATGATATATAACTGTGTATGCATATTATACACCCACAAGATAAATAAATAATCCCAGCAGCGATTCCATGATACACATACGTAATTTTCATTTAAATACGTTTCCTATACACTGGCAGCGGGTGTTTGAGTTTTGTGGTGCAGTTTGTAACGCTTCGAAAACCATTAGCTATATATATGCTTGATCAGCATCGGCATCGATATATTGCCTGCATTTTAAATGAGACTGGCAACAAATTCGTCTTTTTGCTGCTGTTGAAGCCGGCTGGATCGGTTCACTATATCCGATATAGATATTCCTCGTATAAAAAGAGTTGCTGTTTTTTTTTTTTCTTAATGATTTTCACAGCAAACTGTAAAGAATTCAAAGTACATAAAAAGAAACAAAAAAAACTGTAATGAATTCAAAGTACATAAAAAGAAACAAAAAAAATCATTTTTCTAATTTCAAAATATAAACTTATAATAACAAGTAGACTTTGGTGCTGGCTCAAAGGGTATGCCTCATTTTTTCCAGTGTTTTTTTTTTTAATTAGTTTTATTTTTATTTTGTTGTAATTTGTGCATTTGCATATAGCCATATTGTTGCAACACTCTGTGTGCCCTCAGCATAAAACTAAAGACAGATGGAGAATCATCAATGGAAGCAGCTGCAGAGGATGGGGACGAGGAAGCGGAGGCAGTGGCAGTGGCAGTGGCAGTGGCAGTGGCAGTGCCAGTGGCTGTGGCAGAGGAGAAGAGCCATCGCCCAGTAAAATCCTCTTTAGCCACGCCAGGTTTTCTAGCCAGCTATTTGGGTCGCTCTCACAATTTATTAGTTTAGTTTTCATTGCATTGACACTTCATCATCGAGTGGCTGTCGTTTGTCATCTGCCGCATACAACTTTAACGTGCTGTTGTTAATAGTGCTGGTTGTAGTTGTTGTTGTTGCTATTTGAGTTGTTGCTGTTGCTGTTGTTGCTGTTGCTGTTGCTGTTGTTGCAGTTGTTGTTGTTGCTATTTGAGTTGTTGCAATAACCTTTGCGCTGACTGCAATCGGTCGCATGCTTGTCCATTATTGCCGGGTTACAAGGTGGCAACTGCAACTGCAACCAAAGTGAAAACGACACAAACAACCCGACAAACGACAACCAACAACCAACAACAACCAACAACAACTAAAAAGAAGCCGAGAAACAGTAGCAGCGGCTGCCATTAAGCAATGAGAAGACACATTTTATTTTTATTTTTAGTTTTTTTATTCACCATTGCATCTTGGGAGTCAAACTCGTAGTCGAAGTCGGAGATTGGCCCTTTTGAGTAGTTCACTCAGTGACGGAAATGCAGCCAAAGAATTGGGTTAAAGCCAGTTGCCACCATTGTTATACCCTGTAATCAGTCAAGTGCCGCATCGGGGGCATTCTAAACGCAAATCTCAAATAAATTGAATAAATCCATTTACGATTGTATTTATTATTGTGCTGGCAACAAATTTCAAGCCAGCAAATAACAATTAAAATTATAAAAATGCATTGGAAAGCTTATATGCAATTTATACACAATTTAGGTCGATAATTATCTCTAATGAAAGCATTTGCATTTACTTTATAACTAAATAAATTCTCAATTATTATTATTATGGGGAATATATATTTATTTCCTTATCAAAAAGCGAGAAAAACTTATGCTTAAAAATAACTTTAAGCTCAACTTTAAAATCGTTTTGCTCCAATTTTAAAAGCAGAAAGAAAATTTAGAGCAGAAAGCAGCAAGATCAAGAAATTGCTAAACGCTCACATCAGAGTACAGGGTATCTATTTGTTGGGCACTTTCATTAAATAGTATTCTCACTGTTTACTGTTGTTGCTGCTGTTGATATTTGCTCGTTTCGTTTCGCTTTTAAGTGTCGCCGGCATGCGTGGTAAAAGCTGAAGTTGCAACTCATGCAACTCATCCCAGCAGCAGCGGCAACAGCAGCAGCGGCATCATCGCATCAACAACAGTTGCAGCGGCGACTAAGGCGGCTTAGAAAGCGGCCCTCTTCTCTCCGTCTCTCTGTCTCTCTCACTCTCTCTGTCCCTCTCTCTGTGTTGCTGCTTGCTTCTGGCTCCTTTGCTGCTTGCTCCTTGCCTCCTTAGAATGCCCTGCGTCGCAATTGCAGCTCTAAAATCACCGACAACAACAACATCAAAAACAAAATCAAAAGAAGAAAAAATGTGCATGTGCAACTTGTAGCATGTGGCAAATGGCAAGCGGCAAGTGCGATCAATTTCACTTTCTCAGCACCCCAACAAAAGCTGCTCCCAAACATTGAAAGTCAATTAGCAGCTGTCCAAAAAGATTCTTCTGACGAGCGGGCAGAGAGCGAGAAGAGAGAGAAGAGAGAGAAGAGAGAGAAGCTCGCATCAATTATTTACATAGCCATTGTTATTGTTGTCATGCCTCAGTTTCAAAAGTACTTTTTTCTTCTTTTTTTTTTGGCAAACTGGGCGTGCGAGAAAACAGACACACTCACATGATCAAGTTCTCATACTCATGCACTCATACACTCATACACTCATACACTCATACACTCACACACTCATACTCGCACTCGCACTCATTGCAGTATTTGAGTTTTGGCACTTGAGGCACATTGGCTGGAGGCGCCGCTCTTTGTGGTTAAACACATACATACATGTATGCCACACACACTTGCGAGCCTCTCATTTCTCCAGATTTGGAATTTATGAAACTGAAGTTCGTCTGAATCCAATTTGAGTGCTCTTCAATATAAAACTTAGCTTAAACTGAGACTGAGACTGAGAATGATAATAAAAAGAAGAAGAAGCTGTAACAAATTTATAGACTCATTTATACATAAATGTTATAAAAAATGATGTATTAAGTACATCATCTGGCAATAGAATCAGACAGTTCATAGATCATATTATTTATTATTAAGTATATACTTATCTATAAGTCAGATCATGTCATGGCAACCTCAACTTCAGAAATTAAAAGTCAAGAACAAAATGCAATAGTTTTACAAGAAATAGTAACAGAAAGAAAGATTTCGAACCAATTTCAAGTATACACAGATCTCTCAAAATATTATTATAATTTCTTTTTGAAATTAAATACATAATAACTGAAAGTTTGAGTTTTAAGCACAATCTCTCTAAATACACATGTATCTCAATATCGAGCAGCACTTAAACATTGTCTTCTTTGAGCATATCATGCCAAATATCAATATTGATAAACTAAAATCAGATATCACATTTCCAGAGAGAGACAAATTGCTGTCAGCTGCCAGCATGAAATATGTACGACAGATCACCGAAAGTATATATTCTATGGCTGGTAACTTTTACCACGAGTATGACAAAAAAAAAAAAGAAAAAAAAAAAAGTTTGAGCACTTTCCCAAATGAAAACAAAGTCGTCGATCTACAAATAGCATCACGAAGTGAGACTGAAACCCAAACTTTAGCCGAGAGATCGAGGGAGGGGAGCAAAAAAAACCCCACCCAATTCAAAAATTCCAAAATCGCAGACGCGTCGACGATGATTGTGGAATATTCAAAGTGTTTGTGCCACGCATGCGTAAACAAATGAAAACAAAAATCGACTCGCTTGTGGCAAGATGAATGGGGCAGATGCAAGGCAAGGGCACGCACATGCGTCTGTCTGTGCATAATTTAACTGGCTGCAACTCAACAACTGTGGCAGGCACGCAGCGTGTGTTGCAAGTGCGCCCATTAACCATTAACCATTAACCAAAGCCCAGGCTTGCGTCTCCCAAATGATTGACCAACAATTGTGAACTGACATAGTTTCCAGATACTCGAGTACTCGAGTACTCGCCAGTCACACTCGAACAGTTGCATGACCCATTCCAGATTACAGGGTATTCAATCAGTCATACAAATTATGCATGCTATCTGCTAATCGTACAATGATATTTTGCAAATGAACGAATGAACTGAGTCATATATATTCTGAACAAATCAAGACTGGGGAAAATATATATTAAATATATATTTATATAAATAGATATAGATACATATTCTTGATCAGCATCAAAAGCCGAGTCGATCTGTGTGAACATGCCGATCTCCTTTAGCGAATAGCGAGACAAGTCGATGTCCGATATCAATAAGAGACACTCTTGATGTAGGATATAGTCTTCCATCTTGACAAAATATATTATTATTATTATTAATTACGACATTATTTAATGTGTAAATAAATAAATAAATATGCATTTAAATATATCTTTTATATATGTACATGTATATATATTTCTGATCAGCAACTCGCTTTCCATTTAAACTAGACTGACTAAATTTAGTGTATATCGAGCTAATCAAAGGTTCAACCAGTTTCTGCAGCTGAATTTTATTGTTTGCGTCACTTTTAATGCCGACCACGTTTTATAAACAATAATCAAATAATTAAAAGTTTCGCAAGGTTTGCGAAAAGAAACTAATCTTAAGTTAAGTCTTATAGTGGCTGTAGATAATACCAATCCATATCCCACACAGTCAAAGTTAATTTCACTTTTCTAAATTGCAACCACAACAATGATGATTATTCAAGTAACAATTGTTGTTGTTTGTTGTTGTTTGTTGCTGCTGCTATTGTTGTACTTTGTGCATTGAGTAGCACTTCCAGTTGGCATTCTTCAGATCAATCGAACAAAGCAAATCTTAATGGAATATGAACACACTCGCACAGAAATTGCCAACGGCAATGAGCTATGTTGATGAATCTTTACGATGCTGCTGCTGCTGCTGCTGCTGCTGCACAACAACAACCACAACAACCAGCAACAATCACAACAACCAGCAACAGCACACACAGTGAGCAATGTCCAGTCGCGACATTTGGCTTTTGATTTTGCTTTTGCGTTTGCCGCCTGCCAGCCGAAAATAAAAAAAAAAAATAGACAGTAAGAGTGCCTTAAGCGCGAGTGCTCGACTGCCAGATATCCTGTAGCCTGTGGACAGCCCCAATTTGAAAGTAAAATATTGCTGAATTGTCTATATAATTTGATTTGTCAATATTTTTAAATTTTTGTTTCGTTTCTTTTTCGATCTTAACACATGTTTCCCCAGGATACTACATCTTCTTGTGTACTTTAAGGATGCCCCTTGATTGTCACAAAATCGGTTGAGTATCGGCTACTGACCAAGTTTAATGTGCTGACTTTATATAGCAGAGTTCCACAATGCCAAAGACTTCTGCTCTTCCATCGCAAGAAAACACAAAATACTCGATTGATTTTCTAAACTCCGCAACATACTTTACGAATGTTAGAAATGTTGATAGTGGAATCAGGCAATTAGTCTACAATGTCCCATCAAACGACCGATGCAGTCTATTCTTTCCGATGATATAGCATCATATACAAACATCATAACTTCAATTGTAATGTGTACAGGGTATGTAAAACTGAAATGAAAAATACATCAATCAATTGCAAATAGAAAACAAAATATTCCCAATCAGATGAATTGATCATTGAATTGCTCTCGGTTGCCCGGAGTCCGTTGCCCGGTTGCCCAGTTAATGGCTGACGGGTGCCGGGTGCCGGGTGCTGGGTGCCGGTAACCCGCTTGCCTCTTGGCTGGGTGCGGTACGGCTCGAAGAGCACTCAGCTGGCAATCGTAGAAAATGTTGCGCTTGCGGGTGGGCCCCACCTGACCAACTGACGAACTGTCTGTCAGACTGTCTGTCTATATATATATATATATATATATATGTATATGGATAAGTGTGTAAGTGGCCCAGAGGCTGGGCCTTTGGGTTTGTTAGAGGAACGTGCCCGACGTAGAAAGTGTTAAGTCCAATTCCAAATATTCGTTGGTGAAATTTAAATCATTTTCAAATTTAATTACCGGCAAATAAACGTTTGACATTCCAGACGAGTCAGTTGCCTGCCACCTGCCACCTGCTACTTGCCACATGCCTTGTCACCCTGTGGCCGCTGCTACTGCTACTACTGCTGCATGGTTGCTGTTGCTGTTGCAGTTGTTGTTGTTGTTGTTGTGTTGGGGCGTGGCAGCGCACTCGACTTCAGCCTCTAAACATCATAATTACCATTCATCATCAGCAACAACGGCAGTCATTATGATCATTGGCTCATTCTACAAATACGCATGACTTTTTCTCTTTTCTTACTGTTTTTGTTGTTGTTGTTGTTGTTGTCTTTAAAATCTTGTTGGCATGTCCAAAAACAAAAGCTCATCGCCTTATCATTTGTTACATTGAGAAATCGGGACCACAGTGCACAGTGGCCTGATATACAATTAGCAACAAATACTTAATAATACTTAATTATATCTTAAAGTGAACACAATCACATATAATTCACATATAATAATATATGCATATTATAGGTATATATATATATTATAGATAGTTCTTCAAAAATATAATAAATAATTCATAAAATATAAATATATTGTAAAATATAAACACCCATCAAATCTAGTTTTTTGAAAGGGAAAGCTGATTAAACTTCACTAATATGCCACTAATATTAAGTTAAATTTAAATAAAAATAATAAATTTAAGGAATTAAATTTTTTTATTAATAAATTTAATATTTACTTATCTTCAAGATTGATTGAGCTTAAATAAAATGCTCATAATATTTAAACTGTATTTGAAGTATTTTCCAACACATATGTGCGCACTACTATTATTTTGACCGCAGCTGTTTATATAATATCGGTATATATGTATTCTATATATTATTTTTGATTGTATACTTTTGATCCTACTATACTTGTATATTACAGACATCAAAGGACTTTCACCTCTCACATTATCACATGAATTTTATTTGAATTTTATTGAAGTGTTATCCAAGCGCCATTATCTCATGTTGCTGTCAAAGTTAATGTTAGCTAACTGGCAGTTATATTGGATGCACTTTCGGTAATTATTTTGCTATAAATTTTTAAGCTGTTTTTTTCTTCCTTTTTTCATGCCAAATATTTCAAAGTTCGGTGAACTGCATAATAAATTTGGACAGACAGATTAAGTTTTAACATAAAAAAAAAATAAAATAAACAATCGGTGGCAAATGACGAATTTTATTGCAGTGCATTTTGATAATGTGTTGACAATATATATGATCCATAGATCATAGACAGACAGTCTGTGGCAGACAGCCAGTCACCCACTCAGACGCCCCTCAGCTCCGCCCCTGAGTCACCGTCTCAATTGCAACAGTGCAACTGCAACTGCAACAGTTGCACGCTTTTTGTTCGTTGAGCTTGTGATAAAATGGGTTACCTGCTCTTGTCTACGCATTTTGTTACTTATTATACCCTGTATAATAAAAAAAACCAATAACTTTTCAATTTTAAAGGGTATTCTATGTGCTTGATCAGCTTACATTTGTGTCAAGATTTCAATCTCACATCTCCATTTCTTTCTAATGACAGACAGGTAATCGATAAATGGGCGATACAAATCGATTTTGTCTGAATCTGAACATACAAATAAAATAAATATAAAAATATATTAAATAAATAAAATATATAGGCAGTTCAAGATTGCTTTTCATTTGAATGGAATTGTTAAGAGTTACAAAAGAAAAGTAACTGCATAAAATTAAAGCAATACCATTAATATTGCAATAGATACATTTGCAATTAAATAATCAAATATAAAAGCATTAGAATTTCATTAAAAAAAAAATAATTGTAATAATAAAATTAAAACAAAAAAATAATAATTAATTAAAAATTAAAGGGCATTAGCTCGTCGATCATTTCAGCAATATATTTGCGACTTGTTTTCATTCATCTTCAGCGCACAGACATATGTAAGTACATGTATATATATATATATATATATATGTGTGTTTGTGTGTGTGCGTGTGTGTGTCGATCAGGAGACATTTCTCGTTGGTCGTTTTCTCGCCTTTTTTAGCGCTGGCCACTCTTTTCTTTTCTTTTCATTTCTTTTTTCTTTCTTTTTGGCGCACATAAAAAAAAAGCGGCTTTTCGTTTAAATGCGTCGCGCCTGGCTGAGAGATGTCCGTCCGTTGGCCAAAGTTTGTCCAAAGACTGCGTCTACGTCTGCGTCTGCGTCTGCCTTGTGTAGATGATGACCGCTAAAGCCGGAACTGTCCATAGAGCCAGTCGCTGTCGCTGTCGCTCTGTCGCCGTCGGCAGCGCGACGAAAGTTGCGCCGCTTTTGGGCTGGCCAACTGACTGACTGACTGACTGACTGACTGACTGACTGACTGACTGGCTAACTGACCAAACCAGACAGAGACGCAGCAGACGCAGCAACAGCAGCAGCAGACGGCGAATGCATGGCGGAAGAAGGAAAGTGAAGACGCTGCAGCTGCTGGCGTCAGGCGTCAGCATTAGCGACGCCACCTGCAGCCGCAGCGCTGAGGACGTCAAGTGAATTGTGGATGCTGGATATGTTTGTGGATTGGATGGCATGTGGATGTTGAATGTGGCTCTGGCACTGTGGCTGCGATGGCTGCGTGAAAATGCCGCCCAACAAGTTTCGCAATAAAGAGAAAGTGTCCAAAGGCTGTTCTCGCGATCGTAAAGAATAAATTTGTGTTTCCTGTTTGCTGCATACCTTTTTAACAGTCTCGCCACAAAAAAAAAACTACACAGATTTCATCTTTATCAGCCGCCCAGCAAGTGGCGCGAGAAAGTTATTTAGCATGGGAAACTGACCGATGTCCAGGGCTGTTTTTATTTTTATTTTTTGTTTGGAGAAAGAGCTAAAGGGACCGTCAAGTCAAAAACAACAAAAATAAAATGACATTTAAAAAAAAAACTCCAAATGCAGCCAAAAATACTAAATTTCCGCTGTCTATGTGCATCTCTATCCAAAGTGTATTTGTACAGTGGTGCATGCTCTATGAAAACAGCAACAATATGTATATGCATAAACACTGGAACGTTTGATAAGAGAGTGCGAGTGAGAGAGAGAGAGATGCTGGATGCTTGCACGCATTCCAATATCAATTTCCATAAGCAAAATGACGCATTGCACACAACACACACACACACACACACACACACACTCATACTAGTGCGCCTCTGTTGACAACTGATTCGCAATTTACAGCTAGATGAGTAAATCAGTGCAAGCCAAGCAAAGCTAATTTAGCTATAGCTAAAATTATACAAATGTTATTTGTTACTGTTGGCGGAATTCTAGCCTATGGCATATTAAATATATCTATCTATATGTATATATTTATATGTATATGGAAATTTATATTAGAGTATTTTTGCTGATGGCCAGAGTTATGCGATAGTTTATATTGGCCATTTGGCTATAAAATCGCTTAGTGCACAGCACTAAAAAAAATACAATTGTATGTGTGTGTTTTATTTTCAGCTACGATAATGAATAAGCGACAAAAACAACGATCACATTTTAATAAACTCTACATAAAAATGCTGTGTAATATACAACTCTGTCTGTACTTACACACACACACAACACATACATTCATATATGTAATTGTATTTATGGCGTCTTATCCGTTAAGAGTCAGATCTGCTGCTGCTTGCGGCGGCCGCATCCGTTTGCGATGGAAACACAGTGTTTCAACTACAACGCAACAAGCAACTCTCTAAGTCCAAGCGCTCAATTAGCGGATAAGCGTATAAATAATACGTATCCTTATCCCAATGACCGCCCGCAAAAGGGGGGCAGCTCAACTGCTGTTTTTGTTCATATTTCTGCTCCTGCTCGATTGGCCCAGCGCTTTGGCCTTGACGAAATTTAACAGTTATGCGGCGCAATGCAGAAAGCGAACGGATCTGCGCAAGAAATGCCCAAATGTGAGTGAAATCATTCCAAGAAATAAGTAAAAAATAAAAATAAAAATACTATTAAAATCGTATAACATAAAAAAAAAGATTTTCATGCTGAAAATCAATCGTATAAGAATATAGTAAAGCCAATTTAATATTTTTGGGGCTATATAAAAAATGCAATAGCGAAATTCCACTCATATGTACATATATATATATCTATATATGTGTGTGTGTGTGTGTGTGTTACTCTCTCATCAATATGCGAGTGAAGTGCGACTCTCATTCAGAATGTGTCTGGGGGCGAAGAAATGGGCGCACAGTGATGCCAAAATCAATCACACTTTCTAAGTGCCTGGCCTGACTGACTGACGTCCGCGTCTCAGTCTCAGTTGCTGGCGCCGACATTGCGCCAACGTTGACAGGCGGTCAAGTGCAGTGATTTTTGTTTTGCGGATTTTTCTAACGTTTTTTTGTATGACTAGCTGTAAAGCGAACGCAGCCAAAAGCCACAAAAACAAATTGAACAAATGCACAAAGTGACATGCAACTACATTTTGTACATATGCATGTAGGTGTGTGCGTGCGTGTGTGTGTGTATGTGTGTGTGTGGCTTAATTTCAGTTGGCACGCACATTTGCCCCAATGAATTTGGTTTTGCTGCTGGCTGCACAGTGGTCAACGCAACAGAGTCAACGCAATAATTAGAATGCAAAGTAAGAGTGCTGTAGTCAAGACAGATCGACTACGATATACGCTGATATACCAGCTGTTTGATAAATTATAGTTTTATATTGCCAAATATAAATTATGCACACTCAACTTTGGAGTTTCTTATCCGATCTTGATGTAATTTGTCCAGTTGATCAATAATAATACATATGCATATTATGCCTTTAAGATTGTGGCTTTTATTACTATTGGAAAGCAATAAGTATTGATATTTGAGGAACTGATATAGTTATCGATTATCGAAAGCAGACTTGATCTCGTGAATTGTTTTATTAGCTTTTTTGCTACTTATATTATTGATAAACCTTTGTATTTTAAGATATACAAACCTTTTGCATCGTTTATATAGAAATATGGTTCCTAATATTTAGAATTTATATCTGAAAAATAAAAGAGAATTGTTTGCAAGTAATTTATTAGATCTGCACAAATGTTCGAGCAGGTGCGCGCCATAAGGAACTTCAATCTGACCGAGATGATGGGCAATTGGCATGTGGTGCAGTATTATGCATCCACCGAGGAACTGCCGGAATATGCCTGCATGCGCAGCAATTTCGCCTTCTCCATTGAGGATCGGCATGTGAGTTAGACGACAAGAATATATTATATACCATAACATGTAAATAATGCCAATTTTCGACAGATAACGATGAACTTCAGTTACATCTTTGCGGAGGATCCGTTACGCGAGAAGCTTCAGGGGAATATTACGTGGCTAATACCGGATCCCGAGACTCCGGGTCACTGGAAGCACACAGAGGATATATGTAAGTCGCTTAATTCACACATATATGTATATATAATCTTAATTTGCCATATATTTCCAGATGAGGGCGTCTATAATACATATGTGCTGGACACAGATTATGCCAATTGGGGTCTAATTATGCACTGTGCTGAGAAGAAGAAGCATTCTCGTTATTTATCCGCATTGCTCTTGTCCCGGGAGCAAACATTGGGCGATAATGTTATAACATTTTTGAGGTTAGCCAAAAATACAAAAGAAACGTTTTTACATACCTTAATCGACTCAAAATGTACATTTTTAGGGAGAAATTGCCGCGTTATTGTATCGATTTGTCGTTCATGTTTCCGATTAATCAAACATCGTGCGAGCATCTGATGGAGTCCAGCAAGGATGATCCACTGGCGTATATTATCAATGGACAGCAGAGTGGGACGGACAGCCATAAGCTAATCAATAAGCCATAAATATTAATAATCACACAATAAACAAACGATGCAAAAAATTTCAATTGTGGCGCCAACATGAAGTTGGTCGCGTCAATCACTTGATGTTGGCTGCACGCAGCGTTCTACTCAACAGAAGTTGGCTGCGCAACGCGTGTAGAGCTGCAACGTTAACACGCAAATGCGCAACTTATATGTTATCGGAAAAGACAACACTGCGTTCGTTCGTGGCGAATGTCGGGCCTTAAACAACGCAAACAAAATTTGGTCACTCTAAATTGTAGTTGCGAAGAAAAATTAAATATATTTTGTGTGTGATTTTAATGCTTAACAAATTGGATTGACGAGAAAACAGGAAAACGGTGCATTTGAAGCGTTCCATTGAACCAGTGTGCCACAATGTGCAATAATTGCAAGTGTCGTACAGCGAGCGATTTGTATGTATGTAATTTGTAGCTGTTGTTGCGATTTGCTGCTGCTGCTGTTAAAAGTGGTGGAAAATGTGTGCAACAAAAAACATGCAGTTTGCTACTCAACACTATGCACAATATTAACAAATCGGCTGCAACAGTGAGTGCATTAGTTGTTATTATCGTAAATTGTTTATGCGTGTGTGTGTGTGTGTGTCATGCGAAAAAGCATCGCAAGAATTCGCGCGTGCAACAGAAAATTGCGCCAATAAGCTAAGCGAACGAAACGACAACGTTTCTGTGTCTGTGTTTCTGAGTGTGTGTGTGTGTATTTTTTATTGCATTCCTACTCGCTCATACACACACAACATACACACATGTACACATATAGAGCAACAGAGATTTTAAACACATACGCATACGAATATGTTTATGCATGTGTGTGTGTATGCATATACATATACATATACCCACATGCAGAGCAGAGCAGAGCAGCAATAAACACAACAAACAACAACAACAAATGTGTTTTTTTTTCAGGTGAGCCAAATGCAACGCAAAACAATCAGACTTTAAAAGAAGATAGCAAAGAAAATAAAATAATAACTGAATTGATCAAAACGAAAGTGCAAAATTTACTTTTTTTTCGTTGCCTGCGTTTTTTTTTTGGCAACAATAAAAATGTTGAAAAACGGAGTCGGTGACTATTGTGTTCTCGCTCGCGCGCACGTCATGTTTACGGCGCTTGTTTGTGTTGTTGTTGTTGCTTTTTGACATTTGCTGCTGGCAGAAGCTGCTAATTTTTTTTTCGTTGTTTTCTTTAATGTCAAATTATGGCTCAGGAGTCACACTATGTGTGTGTGTGTGTGTGTGCGTGCAATATTAATTATGAATTGAAGATAAATATTTAATTATGTCTCTTCTCTCTCTCTTTTACACTCAGCAGCGTAATTGTTGCGCCAACAACAACAACAACATAGAGAGCAATAAGCGCCTAGAAGCAGTATAAACAAAACTGAAGAGAGAGCGGCAGAGAGAGAGCGTGCACAAAACTTTAAACGGGACTTTGTAACGGGACTTTGCTCGATCCTTCCTTTTTTTTTTTTTTTTTTTTGTTCAAAATGTCACGGTGGGGCAAGAACATAGTTGTGCCCCTGGACTCACTGTGCAAGGAGAAGGAGAACACAAATCGTCCCACTGTCGCCCGTTCCGTTGGCACTGTCGGCAAATGGGGCAAAATGGGCTTTACTTCGACACGCACCTACACACTGGCTGCACTGCATCCGATGGCCGCAGCTGCGGCCGCTAGTCCCGCCCAGAGTCCGGCCTCGTCGCATGATCATGATCCAAATGATATGTCCATATCGGTGCCGGAGCCACCGAAACCCAAAAAATTCTTTAAATCCCGCAACGCGGCACCGCCCGAAGTCATCGCCCAGATCATACAACAGTTGCCGCATTGTGGCGCCGCTGGCAATTCACCAATGCGAGATTCGATGGCAAGCACCCATACCCACCATCAGCAGCAACATCAGCTTCACCATGAGCCGCTCAAGCTGAAGCTGAGCAAGGCGAGCAGCTCCGCTGAGCGGAAGCGCAAATCCCCCAAAAAGAAGGCAACAACAACTGCAATTTTAACGCCCGGTGCGTTAAGTGACAGCATGTCCATGGATCTGGCAGATCACATGCTCGACCTGGCAGCTGCATCACCCACCACCACCAGCAACACAAACACAACAACTCCAAACACACCCAGCACGCAGAAGAAGAAAAAATTCAAGGAGGAGAAGAAATTAAAACCGGAGGCGCCGCCGTCAAGAATATTGGGACGTGCTCGGAAGCAGGTCAACTATTGTGAGGACGATGAGGATGAGCGTTATCCAACGCCCGTTAAGGATCTCATTATGCCCAAGACGCGTCCGGCGGAGACGGCAACGAATGCACAAGAAGCTGCAGTGGGTGGAGGAGTGGGAAGAGGAGGAGGACCAGGAGTGGGAAGAGGACCAGCAGGAGGCGTGGCAAGAGGAGGAGGAGCAGCAGCAGGATTAGCTGCCGCAGCAGATTCCAGTCCAGCGCTTCCACCACCAGCAACGGCGCCCAGCGCTTCATCATTAGCAACTCCAGCAGCAGCTGCTCCAACTGCTCCAGTTCCAGCTGCATCTACAGCTCCAGCAACAGCAACAGTGCCATCCGCTTCCGCCTGCTCCACAAGCGCTTCCCGTACACCCGAACATCCGCCAATTGTTCTACGCATTTCCAAAGTAAGTTGCCCAAAAAAAGCTCTACTTAAAATTGTTAATTTTATTTTATTAGAATTTAAATTAAATTATAAATTATAGTTTTAATATTGACATTTACTGCTTGCACATAATCAAAATGTTAAATTTTTTACTGTATATATATATTTTTATTTTGCTTAAGTCAAATGCATTTCTTTTATTTGTTGCCACACTGTGAACCACTGTGCGCGCGTATGCGAACGATCGATAGCTGTCTTCCTTTCTTTCTTTCGCTAACTCACGCACGCACGATCGCTCGCTCGCTCACTCTTTCGTTCGCTCACAAATGCATACACACACGCATACATGCATTGGCTGTTTGAAGCGCTCTTCTGAGCGCTGTCTGGGAAAGAGAAAGCGACAACAACAACAACAACAGGCAGTGTTAAATTACGCGCGCTTTTACATTAAATGGAGTCTTTTTTTTTGTGCTGTTTTCTTGAGTTGCTGTTGTTTTCTTTTTTCACTACTAACGCCGCCAGTTGTTGTTTGTTTCCGTTGTGCGGCAGTCGTCGATCGCCAATAGCCAAGTGTTGTCGCTGAAAAAATAAACCCAATAGAAATTGTAAACTGTAAACTAAACAAATGTTGATCTACAGTTATTAAACAACGGCATCAATTTTCATTTCAATTTTCAGGGCACATCGCGCTTAGTCAGCACGGATAGCGAAGAGCCGCCAAATAATTCGCCGACACATTTCCAAACGCCCAACGATGAGAATAATGAACGAGTTCCTTTTGAAGCTGCAGCAGCAGCAATAAACACACCAACAACTACAGCAGCGTCAGCAACAACAACAACAGCAGTAGCAGCAGCAACAACAACAACGCCAAAAATAACTGTAAAACCGCTAAGGCCGCCAACTGCAGCAGAAGCAGAAGCTAGGCAAGCAGACGCTGACGAAGAGGAAGAAGAGGAGGAGGAAGAAGAAGAAGAGGAGGAGGATGAGGAGGAACCGCCCGAAATCAATTATTGCACAGTGAAAATCTCACCAGACAAGCCGCCCAAGGAGCGCCTAAAACTGATCATCAAAACGGACGTGATTCGCAACGCGATTGCCAAAGCAGCCGCTGCAGCAGCAGCGAAAGCAGCTGGCGAGGATTCGCGGAGCGAAAAGAAATCCAAAAGCAAAAAGCACAAGCATCTCAAACACGCAGCAGCAGCAGCAGCGGCAGCAGCAGCAGCATCAGCAGCAGCATCAGCAGCAGCATCAGCAACATCAACAGCTGGCGTGGGCGCGGCAGCAGCTGCTGAGCTGGCCAACTCGGAGTTTAAAACACCATCGCCACACCTGGCGCTCAACGAGCAACAACAGCAGCAATCCCAGCAATCCCAGCCCACAACACGCTCCGCACTTATTTCGCCGCCCGAACACGATTTCGATTCGCAATCCTCGGTGCTGGGCAGCAACTCATCCAAGGGGAATAGTACGCCACAGCTGCTCGCCCAGTCGGTGCAGGAGGATAGCTGTGTGATACGCAGCCGTGGCTCGAGTGTCATCACCAGCGATCTGGAGACAAGTCAACATTCATCGCTGGTGGCGCCACCCTCAGACATTGAGTCGCGACTGGAGTCCATGATGAACATGGACTGTGGTGGGGGTTCTGCGGCAGCAGCAGCAACTGTTGCTGGCGAAACGGAGACGGTTCGGCCACTGCAGCAGGCCGACATATTGGCTGTGCTGCGTGGTGAGGTGCTCATGCCACGCCTCAATGGGGAGCAGGAGACCCAGCAGCAGCAGCTGGGTGGATCGGGTGGCAACAATAAGAGGACCACACGTGGACGCGCTCGCAAGGCGAACAACAATGCGGAGATTGTGACGCCGGCGGCAACGGAGACGCGCACACGGATGCGCAACAAGCTGCAGCTGGAGGAGGCAACGCAGCAGAGCACAAAGCGTGCAACACGCGCGCGTACCACAACCACTACAATCACAACAACAACCACCACCACCAACAATAATAACAACAGCAGCAGCAGCAATAAGCGAACAGAGATTGCAACTGCAGCAGCAGCAGCAGCAGCAAGTGCTTCAATGGATGCCCTGGATGCAACAGCTGCAGAGGCGCCTCCACCTGCTATTGTTCCATCTGCTGCCGCTCCTGCTCCTGCTGCTAGTGCTCCTATAGCTGCTACACGACGTGGTCGTGGTCGCACTGCTGCCAGCAACAACAACAATTTGCCCAGCAGCAACAACAACAACAGCAGCAACAGCAACAACAACAACAATGTGCACAACAATATCAATAAAATTGCCGCAAGTCTGTCGGCCAAAGCGGAGGCGAGTCGTGCCACAACGGACAATGGGGCCGGTGGAGCCGCAACGCGTAGCTATGGACGGAAACGCAAAAATCAGCAGGTGACGCAAGTGTTGCAAGTATTCCAAGTGCAACAGCAACAGCAGCCTGCCTCGGTAACAATGACAGCAACCGCGGAACAGATGCCACTCGATACGGATGCGGCACAGCTGAAGCTGAAGCAGCAACATCTCGCCGAGCAGCTGAGGAAACAGGATGAGGCACAACCAACGCCCGCCAAGCAAATGCACACAGATCTCGATTTGGCATTGGATTTGGAACTTGATCTGGACATGGGACCGGAATACGAGTCGTTGCACGAAACGACGCTGCACGGCACGGAGCAGGAACCACTGACGCAGATGGAACCGGAGCATGAAATGGAACCGGAACCGGGCATGGATGAGTTGTCGAATACATCGAATAGCTCGTCCATGATGCAACACGATGGCTCCTCATCGTCGCCGCCGTTGCGTGACTACAAGTTCAAGGATAAATTCAAGCGAACAATTACGCTGGACAACCAAGTGCCAGGTGGAGCAGCAGCAGCAGCAGCAGCAGCGGCGGCGGCGGCAGCGGGTGGAGAAGCAGCGGCTGCTGCAACCGGGGGAGCAGCAGCAACAGCAGCGAGTGGAGCTGGAGGAGCAGCGACAAGTGGTGCAGACAACCTAGAGGCAGCCATCAGCACTGGAAGCAGCAGCGCCACCACACAGCCACCAAATGTCGAGGAGACGCAACGTGGCGCCGTCAAGCTGGTCATATCGAAGAAGAAGGGCTCAATCTTCAAGAGTCGCGCTCTGGTGCCCTCCGATCAGGCGGAGCAGGCGACGGTCTCCAAACGGCATCTGTACAAGCACAGCTGGGACGCTGCCCTCGAGGCGAACGGTGGCGGCAATGGCAGCGATGCCAGCAGCAACGCCTCCGCCACAACAACAGCTGGCGGTGGCGGCGGCGGTGGCGGCAGCAGCGGATGCGGTGGTGTCGCTGCGGGCGATAATCTGGCGGCGAGCAAAGCGACCGCCATCGATGCCATCTATGGGGACTTTGGTGACTCCAATTCCAATAACAATACCAGCAGCAGCTCAGCGCTGCGTGGCGAAAGTCCAGCGTTGGGCAAACTGAGTGCTGGTCGCCCCACCAAATCGCAGCAATCGACGACGGCTGCCTCGGGCAGTGATGCCTTCGATCTGGACCTGGAGCCGAGTGCGGATGAGGGCATGAGCCTGGGTAACATGGGTGCGATGGCGACGGCGACGACGACGACATCATCATCATCGGCAATGGCCGGTTTGCGTGTGGAACGCAAGACCAAGGAATACTATACGGTGGTGCGGAACGTGAAGACGGCACATCAGATCCAGGAGATTGGCGAATACCAGGAGATGTACGACGATGTCGAGTATATACTCGATGCACTGCAGCCGCACAATCCGCCGCCGACACGTTGCCTCTCCGCCCTCCAGCTGGCCACCAAGTGCATGACGCCAGCGTTTCGAATGCATGTGCGTGCCCATGGTGTCGTCACCAAGTTCTTCAAGGTGAGTGGCATATATAAGCAGCCAGAGGACAGCAGACAACTCCTGGCAGAGGAGATTCATCGATTGTATCGATTATTAATTGTGGAAATATTTTGTATTTTTGCAGGCGCTCTCCGATGCCAATCGGGATTTGAGTCTGGGTCTGTGCACATCGGCGATTATGTACATCTTGTCGCAGGAGGGTCTCAACATGGATCTGGATCGGGACTCGCTTGAACTGATGATCAATCTGCTGGAGGCGGAGGGTGTGGGCGTGGGCGTTGCCGCATCGCCCACGGATCGTGCCAACTATGAGCGGAACAAGCAGAAGGTGCGCGAACTGTGCGAGGAGATCAAGGCCCAGGGCAAGGGCACCCATCTCAATGTGGAATCGATAACGGTGGGCACCCTGGCCATGGAGACGCTGCTCTCGCTCACCTCGAAGCGGGCGGGTGAATGGTTCAAGGAGGATCTGCGCAAACTGGGCGGACTGGAGCATATCATTAAAACGATATCGGATTTCTGTCAGCCGGTGATTGCCACAGCTGCCACAGACATGTCGCTAGTTGTGTGGCAACCGACACTGCTCGACAACATACAGACGGTGGCACGTTGCTTGCGCGTCCTCGAGAATGTCACCCAGCACAACGAGGCAAATCAACGGTATATGCTCACCTATGCCAAGGGACGGGCCGTCGACACACTGTGCTTCCTCTATCGGCTCTGCGATCGCCAGCTGCTGCTGCATCCGTGCAGCACCAGCGAACAGAACAGCAGCAAGGAGCATCCGGGCGTTGCAATGCGTGAACTGCTCATACCAGTGATGAAGGTGCTCATCAATTTGACGCACACGTTCAACGAGGCACAGCCGTCGCTGGGCGCCGAGCTGCTTGGCAAGCGCAGCGATGTCATCGAGACCAGTTTCCATCTGTTGCTGCTCGCGTCCAACTACATTCCGGACCGATGTGTCTTCGAGCTGAGCATTCTGGTGAGCAACTGTCTATCGTTAATCGATATATCCTTTTAAATACCCAACAGACTTGCTCTGATCATAGTTTATCTCATATATAATGATCATCTTAAGCTATATAATATGTAGAAAAGTGCTGTAATTTGTTATGGATTTAATTCATTTTGACATTATTATTTTTTTTTTATTACGACTTAAGTTTCAAATCGAAATCATTTAAATAATTGACGTTTGAGTTCAGATTTTATGCGAAAGATTTAGTTCGACATGTTTTAATGTAAATGTTTTCTTTTTGGTTCACTCTCTGTGTGCTACTTTTTTCAGGTGCTGACGCTGCTGATCAATCTGTGCATGCACACGCCACCGAATCGTGCCACATTGATGCAGGCACATGCGCCCGCCGAATACGTTGCCGACAATCCCCCGCCCGGGGATCAGGCAGTTAGCGCCATGCAGGCACTGCTCGAATACTTTTACAAGTGCGAGGAGCTGGCCAGGTTAGTTAGACTCACATAACATATATAGCCGTATATATATATATATATATATATATATTATAATTGGTAAAATGCCGACTTGCTTGCAGACTTGTGGAGAAGAATACGGATGCGTTCCTCGAGAACAATGAGAAGGGCAAAAAGAAGCAGGAAGAGGTCGAGGAAACAGTCAACAATCGTAAGTTGAATATAGATATAGATATATATATAATGTATGTTTATATATATATATATATATATATACTTACTAATCGCACCTTTGATTTGGCAGTTGTGCAACGCGCCAGCCATCACATGGAGCACACGCTGAAGGGCAGCTATGCGGCAATATTGATTGGCAACCTGATCACCGATAATGAGCAGTATGAGAAGATTGTGCGTCGCCAGCTTCGAGGCAATAGTTTTAAGGAGATCGTCGGTGTGCTGGAGAAATATCACACATTCATGAATCTGACTTCGAGTGTGAGTAATCTAATCAATCAGCTGCATAAAAATGTACACAAAATGAGTGAGGTGTTTTCAATTGAAATGATGTGTTTTACAGTTGGAGGCTGCATTTGTGGCACACATGAAATCGACCAAGAAGATAATTGACAACTTCAAGAAGCGCGACTATATCTACGAGCATGCCGATGAGGATCATGGGATGGCGATGCCACTCAATCTGGAAACGACAGCGCATCATCATCATCATCAGCAGCAACAGCAACACCAGCAGCAGCAACAGCAGCATCATCATCATCATCATCATCATTATCATAATGAGGCAAGTGATGTGTCGATGCAGACACAGGATGCCGGTTGCAGCAGCACCACAAGCAGCAGCAGCAGCAGTGCAACAATCACAAACACAAACAACAACATCAGCAGTGGCAGCAGCGGTAGCATACCCCGTGTCTTCAAGACCTACAGCAGTCATAGATAATTAATGTCAGATGATGAGCTAATTAACTATATAGTAGAATATATGTCGCTGCCAATCCCTGAAAGCCTGCCACCAAATTAATAATTCTTAATGTTTGTTGTAATTGGAAATGGACGACGGACGAACTTGCTGTCGTCGTTGTGTTTAATTATTTATTTCCTATTCTGAATGTGAATGTGTTTCGTAATAATGCATAGAGAGCCAAACACACACACAACACTCACTAAACACACACTCAACACACACACACTCAACACACACACACTCAACACACACACACACACAAAATGTGCTCCTTTGCTCGGCTTTTGTATTTGTTTTATTTTTTTGTAGCTTAGCTTAGCAATATTATATATTGTCTTGTATTTAAAAAAAAACACACAAAAACAAAAGTGATAGCAAATTTTCATGAGCATGGTCAGCGTTTTAACTACAATCACACACACACACACACACAAACACACACAGAGACAAGAAAAAGTAAAAGAAAATAATAAGAAAAACACTCAAAGATCCAAATTTCTACTGATAAATGTGTACGTTATATAGTCATAAGCAATATTAGCAACTATTATTATTATTATATATATGTATACCTTCTCACACACACGCACACACAAACACACACACACACACACACACACACACACAACTAATAATCGATTGTACATATTGTTTATCCGACGATTTTATCCAGCGCTACCTAGGTTTTATTTAAATGTTTCTATTCTACATATGTATAATTAATTATTAATTTTTTTTTCCTAATTGTATGTTCTATATAAGCACACACACACACACACACACACAGACAGACACACACACATATACATGTATAAAGTAAAAGATTAAATGTATTGCAGACAAAAAAAAAGGAAAAAAATATATAGTTATTTTATTGCGTATAGCGTTTAAGTGAAAAGAACTCTATCCATGTATCTATACATATATATATATATATATATATATAAATATATATGTATCTGTATATCTATGTGTATGTTTAAATGAAGTAAAAGAAAATGTCATATTTAGGCTTACAACTGAGATATATAAAAAAAAACACAATTTTGGGAACAAAATATATATGTATGTATTTATTTTTTTTGTGTTTTTTAAAATTGTCGATAATGTGAAAAATATTACTAAGTAAGGATACTATTACACACTATACATCTAAATATTGTTCTTGCAGAAAACAAAACAACAAAAATAAAATAAAATAAAATAAAAACTCAAATGAAATCATAACGTACGTTTTCTGGGTTTCCAAAGGATTCTATTAACTAATTTTTATCGTAATAAAGTTGTCTTAACTTTATTTTTGAATATATGTGCTAAGCCAATTTAGCAACTATTAAAAACATTTGAATATTTAAATAGGTTGAAAGGCGCAAAACGGTTAATGTGCAGCTCTGTTAGCGGTGGAGCAGTGCTGTTAGTGGAGGAGCGCACAATGAGCAGTTACGTGCACACGTGAATGACAGAAACGCGCAGTAGTCGTAATTTATAGCACTTCACAAACGGGACGGAAAAATGATGCGAGAATAAAAAAAAACATAGTGAAAAGCATGTTGTTATTTTTGTTTTTTTTTTTTAAATAATCGCTAAATAGCAAATTGCGTGCGTCGTCGTGTCGTCTTCGTTGTGGTGGTCGTCGTCGTGGTCGCAACAACAACAACAACAACGACAACAAAAAAGTCGACGAGTTGCCAACATTTAATTGTTCAAAAGTATAAATTGCAAAAGAAGCAAACAAACAAATAAGAGGAAGAAGAAGAGTTGCACATAAAGAGAAAGAGAGAGACAGAGAGACGAGGCGAGAGTGGGCGAGTGAGAGAGAGGGGAGCATGTCGAAGGCGCCACGCCCACGCCAGCGCCAAGTGGGCGGCGGGCAGAGTGCGAAATGCGCCAAGATAAATGTGGATGCTGAGACGAATGTGGTGGGGGACAAGGATGCGGAGGGGGAGGGGGATGGGGATGTGAGCAGCGCCTTGGATTATACAAACAGCAGTTCAATTATCGAATTCCTGGCCAAGGAGCAGGACTGTAACATGGAGCACACCGATCCCGACACCATTTTCCAGGAGGTGAGTCGCCTCTCCGATCACACCGATCTCCGATCCGTTGATGAGCTACTGCTGGAAGCGGAACGCCTGATCCGGCAACAGATGCGTCTGGGCGATGGCGACACGGAACCGATTAGGGCCAGTGCCACACAGACGCCATTATCGCCATCATCGCCGCAATCGTTGTCGTTGTCGTCGCCCCAGAACAGCATTCGTTTGAATACGCACTTCACTCGCTCCATTGAGCATGTCCAGGTCGGCGCTAAAACGAATACCGGCCAGATTACGCTGAGTAACCACCTAAAACTGGCAGCAGCAGCATCAGCAGGAGCAGGAACAGTCACACAGACACATCCACAGACACATCCACATCCTCAACCCCATCCGCCTCCTCATCAAGTTGCCGAGCAGCTGAACAACTTTGTTGCCTTCGTTGATAGTCTGCCCTCGGAATCGGTCATTTCCGAGGAGTCAACGCCCAAGGATCTGCACACGAATCACACAAGCATACACAACGGTAACGATAACGGTAACGATAACGCGACCTTGGCACAGCTGCAGCTGGAACAATTGGACAACACAGATGACGATGAGGATACGGTGAGTGAGCAGCGCCCACTTAAAATAATATCATCTATAAACACACTGCGTTTGTGTGTGTGTGCGGGTATGTGTGTGTGTGTGTATGTACAGCGCCGGTCAAAATAATAGTAGAGTTTTGAAAAATTAAAAAAAAACTTAAAATATTGTTAAAAAATGATGACACTTTTATCTGAATAAAAGCAATCAATACTGAAATTAAGTAAAAATTAAAAGATAGAATAGCCATAAAAACACTAACAAAAATAAAATAAAATAAATAAATCACAAGTGAGCCGGCCAAAATTATAGTAGTGAAGATTTTATAGCTTTTCCTGGGAATTAAATATATTTCTAAAAACTTGATATTATACTAGGTATTTAGTATTTATGAGCAGATATATTGAGGAGTAAAATGGTCAAACGAATCGAGGAATCGGAGCTATGAAAATATTGAGTATTTGAGGCAGCACTAATATTATTTTGACCGCAACTGCATGTACACACCAGGACATTCAAATATGTGTGCAGACAATAAATTCAAAATATCAAGCCAAAAAACAATATTAATTAATTAAATAATTTGTTTGTTAATGAAAATCAAAAGTCTCTGGCTTAAGATAGATAAGAGTCCATATTTCTCTTTCTATAGATTTTATTTGACTATGTATTCATTATAATAAAGGCTTAACTGAGCTATCCAATTACATTATAATATAATAATTGGGCTACAGGGCTAAGGATAGAGGTTAGAAGGTAGAGTCTAAGCTCTGAGATAAAGGAAAAATTTAAGAATTTCATAGGCACTTCAATTGGACGGTCTCTGAACTTCCTTATAAATCGCCTATTTAACAAAAAAAAAAAACTTCATCAACAGGCAATAATCGTATAGTATTATTGGCTGAGTCATCAAGAGTGAAATTGGGTATTATTTGGTGAGTGCAAAGCTAGCTAGTAGAATACCCAGTAAAGTTTATGTTGAAATCAATTACAAGTTATTTCAAAAACACAATTTCACCTGTGTGATTTTTTTAGAATTCCAACAAAGCCAAAAAAACCATAATCAACAATAAAAATCAACACTTACAGTTTAAGAGTCGCCGTGCGGGCATTGCAGTTTTAGAGTCACACTCTGTTGGGCCTTCAAAGTGTAAAATTTCGTTTTGATATTTTCTGAATTGGTATCGAAATAAAAAGCAATTATTGAATATATTTATAATTTATAAGGACATAAGCTTGTATAAATATATGTATATATTTACATATATATATATATATATATATAAATATTATTATTTTTTGTTTTTACATATGTTACAATGTACAAATACATGCATACATAAATAGACATTCACTCAAACAAAATACAAAAAACAAGACACTCACACACAGACAGGCAGATAGATAGAAAGATAGATGGATGGGGGGTGGGGGGTTAACCAATAGATTGGGCAACCGTTTCGGCGACAGTCCAGCCCTCCAGCGCCGTATCCTTGATGAATTTGGGTGGCAGGACGAAGCCGTAGGTGCCGCGATCACGCAACTCCACGGTGTAAACATATTTAACGCCGAGGGCATCGCGACTCCAATCGTCGGAGCCGCCACCGGCAATGCCGAGCACCTCGTGCGTCACAGACGCCCGGTACGTGCTGCCCGTCTTCTGGGCAATCCGATCGACCGCTGTGCTTGCCACACGCTGCAGCACAGTCGCATCGCGCACCTTGACGGCCTTGTAGGCCCACGGATAGACAACCAGCTGGCCATAGCTGTGATAGGTTAGATATGCCTCCAGATTGTATTTTCGCTTCGCAAGGAAGTCGGCAACCGCTTGCGTCTCCAGCTCGGAGGCTGCTGAGGTGCCGCGAAAGACATCGCTGCACGGATCCTTCGAGGAGCCGAACCCATTCCAGCCAATGTCGAAATTCCGATTCAGATCGACGCCATAGCAATTGGCGCGACGCGGACCCGATCGATTCTTGCGCCACAAACGATTCACGGTTCGACTGTATTCGTAGCCATCGGGATTCATCATCGGCATTATGTACCAGGTTAGGCCGCGTATATGCGACGGCTGATTCTCCCAGTTGTGCATCAGTTGGAACAGTATAAAGGTCACCGTTGCCGGGCTGATCCATTCGCGTGCATGAATCCCGCCATCGATCCAAACTTTTTTATATTCACGCGGATTTTCCGAGATGCTGTAAAAAATCAACAGTGAAGACAAAATAGTTACAGCATGATTTTGGGCGCTGTTAGACACTTGCTCAACTGTTATCAACATTTCAATGTTAACCGCCTTGACTTGAACATTCAACATTCAACTGTCATTGCCAGTTAACAGAAATCCTATCTGCTGTGCTTGTCAAACTATTTGTGCACTTTTGTCTATATTTACAGATACAGTTGCGGTCAAAATAACATTAGCGCTGTAAATAATTCATATTTTCATAACTACTTTCATAAACCCTATCGATTCCTTTAACAATTTTACACCTCGATGTATCTGCTCACAACACTTTTTTGGATTTTACTAATTGTTTCTGTTTATTTTCAGTTTTGGGCTGTTTTGGCTAAGTTATTTCTAATGAGGCTTTTGCAATCAAATACTATACGTCATATAATACAGCCAACTATCATGACTTGTTTTTAGAAATACTCTTTATTCAGCTATTTTTTAAAAATCTAAGAAAGCATCACAAATATTCCACTACTATTATTTTGACCGGCTCGTTTGTCATTAATTAATTTTCTAGTTAGTATTTTTATGGCTATTCCATCTTTTAATGTTTACTTATCTTCAGTAATGATTGCTTGTATTCACATAAAATTTTCATAATCTTTGAACTTTAAGTATTTTTTTTCTTCAACATTTTCCAAAATAAATGTTTGCACAACTGTTATTTTGATCGCAGCTGAATTTTTTTTTTGTCACTTACCGCAAAACCTTGAGATCCCGTCCCTCGGCCGTCTGTCCGATCGTATATAGTCGCACTATATTCGGATATTTTGCGCGTATTTCCCGCATAAACGCATAGATTGTGTCCAGATCGTGATAATCCTTCCAGTGCATGCCGCTGCCCGATCGCGATGCCTTCTCTGTTAAGCGAAAAATACACATTTCAAATGTCTCTGTCTGCTGTCAATTCAAATTAGACTCACTTGCGCGTGTGCCTGGCAGCGATGAGGTGCCTTGGACACCATCGAGCAGCTCCTCATCGATCAGGGACTGAACGTTGGCGAGTATTTGTGGTTCGAGATGATGGGCATCGAGAAAGTTGCGGGCCGCCTTCAAATGCTCCTTGCCAATGGAGATGTCCAGGAATTTGGAATTCTCCTTCCAGATATTGCCACCGAATTTCTGCTCCATTAGCTGACCAACGGGCATATATTGACGCATTGCGTCCGATATGTTTTGGATGCGCCACAATTGTGTCTCATCGTAACGCTCCGGCAAATCGGCAACTATGTTTCCCAATGACAGGGATTCATTTGCTGCACTCGCCGTGGCAAGCAGCATCGCTAGCAGTATCAATCGTTCCACTCCTCCTCGATTCATTATCATCTTCTATTTTGAGTTATCAGCTATCGGTTATCGGTTATTGCAGTGCCTGTGAATTGATAGCTTATCAGTTGCAGTTAACAAATTACCGACAATTGCTGCGATTCAGTAACTACTTTCAGTAATTACATAATTACGTAGACCCCTCACCCCCTCCCGCCTTGTTGCGCTCAGTTTGCTTTTTAGGTTATAAAATCCATAAAAAAAAGTAAAAAAAAAAGAAAAAAAAGCAAATTAAGCCATAGCTACTCTGATTAGTGTTTTAATCGAACTGAGAAAACTAAACAATCAAGAGATATAAGCAATAACAAACAAATAAATCAAAACCAATTTCATTTATAGCTGTAAGTCTTGCAACAAGCAATCATTCGCTTTAAAATCAGATATCTTAGATTGAAAATTGAAAAGTTATATTCAATTCTCAATTTCTACTAGGGCTGATCAGCAATATATATATATATATATATATGTATATAGTTTTGCTTTCTGATAATCGAATGGAGAATTTAACTTGCTAATATCAATAAACTTACGCTTACGTCTGGAACGGCGAGGTTATTTTTTGTCAAAATTATGCCCCATTAACATTATTATATAGGCACTAAATTATAGTGTGCTCAACTTGTCAAATGTCGATCACTCAAAAGCGTTGTAAATCATTAAAATAATTAACAAATATGGCGTTTGAACTGAATTCAATTGTTGTGCGATTTTTCTTACAAGTTGGAATTGAATTTTTGTGATGTTTGTGAATATTTTTCTCAATTTTTGAATATTCATTTAAAAACTGAAAAAGTGAAATGGAAACGTTTTCTAAAAATACGAAATGATGGTGCAGATAATAAATTTGTGAGAGTTGTGCTAGCTATAATTCTATGTAACAACAACTGAATAGTTGAAGTTTTATTTTTCTAGTTTATTTAGTTAATATATAATAATGCAAATTTGTTAAGCTCAATGCACGCCATCCATACAAATTTGTGTGTTGGTGTGTTTGTGTGTGCGTGTGTGTGTGTGTGGGTATTTTGGCCTTGGCCAAGAGTTGGCAGCAGCGTTCAAGTTCAATGTTATGCGGGAATTGTACAAGTTGATTGGTTTTCCAAAGCTTGCGATTGCAGTTTTCCAATTTTGTTTTCAATTCGTTTCTGTTTTTTTTTTTTTTTTCAACAGTTGCCGATCGTTTTGGAAGTGATGGGAGCAGTATGGGGGGATGGGGGGTGGTTGGTTCAATGAAACGATTTGAAATATATGCGAAGTGAATCGATTTGTGCATCATTTGTATGCGCAAGGAGCGCTTTGCTTTAATATCGAGGCAAACGAATATCGGATGATTATCGGATTCTTTTATTTTATTTTAATTTTAAATTGAGTACAAATCACGAGTTGTACTCTATTTGAATCGGATACTGTTATGCAGAGTTTTAAGTTTCATTTGATTGTGCAACTTGATTTGAAAAAAAAAGAAAAAACCAATAAAAAAAAAGAAACAAGAGTGTGTTGTAGAAAACCGACCACAAAAGGCCATTTCGAAATTGCTGCTGGCGATGTTGATGTTGATGCTGATGTTGTTGTCGCTTTTGGTTAGCACGCAATTGTGTTAATTTTTTCCCGACGACCCGTTTACATTTAGTTGATTTTTTAACTTTTTTTTTACATAATTTTTGAGTGCAGAAAGCGGCTGATAGAACTGGTTCACTGTGCTACAAAACAAACAAAAACCGTTAAGCTATTAGTGTTCGAGCTGGGCTTAATTGTGGGGCGTCGTAATTAGGCCGACCTTCGTTTTCGATCACGTGTCCCCGATCTTATCGATAACTCTCCCCTCACTCCTTCCCTGAGCGCGAGTGTACTTAGCGAAAAACTTGTTGCTGCTTGCAAATGTTGAATGTTGAATGATAATAATAACAGTGGCGAATGTTAACAGTTGCATGCAAATGACCTCGCTCATTAACAAAACGCATCCGCATTCGTCTGCTAGCTCTCCCACACTCTTCCCACTCTCTAACATTCTCACTTCACCTCTCTCTATCTCTGTCTCTCTGTCTCTCGCTCACACGGATAATTTATTTTATGCTTACGTTTTATGTTGCGCTGCTGCTGCTGCTGCTGCTACTGCAAGTGTTGTTCTTCTTCTTGTTGGGTATACTGCAATTGCCGGTCAGTTGCTGTTGACACACCTCTGCTCTGTTCAGCTCAGCTCTGCTCTGTTGTGTGTGCGTGTGTGTGTGTGTGTGTGTGTGTGTGTGACACTTGGGCAGGCCAGCGAATGAGCCCCGACTAAAATGCTGTCTTTGTGTCGCTTCAATTTTTATATAAAACTCAAGCCAGGCCAATGTGCGAGGGCCGATTCCCGATACAAAAAAATATATATAAATAAAACAAGAAAAACATAAAAAAAAAATCCAATTCAAACAGAAAAAACACAGAAAAAAGACCGAAGAAAAAAATATTAATATTAAAAAAAAACGAGCGTTAAACAGAATTACAACAGAAAGTGAAAAAAAAAACCAATTTTGGAAGAGAAAAATTGCGCTGCGACTGACGACCGATCTTGGAGCGATCGGCGCGTACTAAATGAATTGACAACAACAGCAGTCGCCGTCGCAGCAGCAGCGGCAACAGTCACCGTCGCAGTCGCAGCGAAGCGTCGCGCTGACAGCGAGAGAGACACGCATAGAGCGAAACATAACAAAATGAAAAAAAAACACACAAACGAAATTTACGTGTGAAGCCAGTCTGTGTCCATTGTCCACTGTCCATTTGTCCACTTGTCCACTTGTGCAGTGTGCAGTGAGAATGCGTGTGTGTTGGCGAGCTCAATGAGTCGGCGGCTGCTGCTGCTGCTGTAAAAGTACTGTTTTTTTTTTGTTTTTATAAAATGAAAGGTATGATGGATTTGTGCATATGTATATAACAGGCCGCAGTAAGCTAGATGGAGACCTCAAATTTGAAGTATAGACGCAAATCAAGTTTGTTCTTTTAAATTTCATCAAGATCGGATAAGAAATATCTAAGTTATGTTGGAAAATATATGTTGATATTGACTCATTTCTATCAAAAATAAAATGTGCGAGTGCATGGGTGAGAAAGAGATGGCTTGATGATCGGCGCTTCCACGCATGCTTACATTTGAGTTAAGCAACAAACTTATAAATTGCGATTTGGCAATAAAAGTGGAATATATTTAACAGGTGCTGGGTGCAGGGTATATCGTATTCGAGCTCACTCGACGACAGCAAACTTACTTGTTTTAGTTTTGCTCCCCCTCATTTTTCTTACCCGCTCTGCTGCTGCGTGTGTAAGGCACTGTAAAGTCAGCGACATTGACTCTCAGCAGCGTCGTGCTGTAATTTGATGCGTCTGCGACTGCGACTGCTACTGCGACTGATGCTGCTGCTGCTGTTAAGCTACTATTGCATTTCGTGTGCATTATCAATAGCCAATTATTGCTCACACACACACAAACACGTACACACACACACACATACATCCTACTGAATCGTGCGCAACGTGCATGTCAAACGGTCATTGTGCACTTTGCACTTGCACAGACAGTGCCACAGTTTGAGGGGAACTATGCAACTGTCAATGCTTTTGTTCGCACTTATCTCTTAATTCTCTGGCTTGGATTTGGGCACACATATGTTCTTATATATTTTCGCGAATATATTTCATTATCTGTTTGCAATCTTATGTGACGTCAATCTAAGGTTATCGTGTATTTATTTCTTTGAATTAATGTGCATAAATTGAAAAACATACGTTATTTGTTGAGCTGACTGAACTCAGCTAGATTTTTACATCATTATTTACATGTAGGAAATAATAGTTATGGGAAATTTTTGAAAACTTAAACATAATCTTTAACAGCTGGAAATTACCCGCTGATAACACATGTGTGTGTGTGTGTGTGTGTGTGTGAAATAACATTAAGCTTGTATTTTTAGCTTGTGTGGTAAATTTGACTCAATTGCTGCAGGCCATAAATGTATATGTTTGTCTGAAATTTGAATATGTAGTTTTGTGTGTGTGCTTGTGTGTGTGTGTGTGTGTGTGTGTGTGTGTGTGTGCGTGTGCGTGTGTGTGTGTGTGTGTGTATATATGACGAGGCGTAATTTTTGACCCACTTGCCATGTTTTTACTTTCTTTCGCCTTTTAATGTTGATCAACATCGACTCCCCTCCAATTAAGTTGTTTTATATTTTTCTTCAGCTTCAGCTTCATTTTGTTTTTGGTTTTTTTTTTTGTCTTTTTGTATTTTGCGTATTTTGTGTAAATTGTTGTTGCGATCGTTTCAAAAAAATATTTTCACTTTTGTGTACTGCGTTTTTACCCTTCTCGAAGTGCAGCAACCGGAAGCCATTCAATTTTGAACAATCGTCTTTAGAAATTGTGGCCAACCAACAAATTGGCCAAGTAGAACATAAAACACATACAATGCTGCTTATTTTCACTTTGTTCTTTTTTTATAGGGTATGCAGCTAGTCGTGCATTTTTAGTTTTAGTTTTTATTTTTTTTGTCGTTCTTCACATGTTTGCCGATCAGCGTTTAAATCACTTTCTTTGCGCGCTTTGAGCTTTTATTTTTCATTTATTTTGTGTTGTTTTTGCTTTTTTTTTGTTGTTGTTTGGGGTCTATCGACCGGCCTTTCGCCTGCCCCGCATAATTTCTAAATGCATGTTAAATAAATAAATAAATGAATAACATCGTCGCCGACATCGTCGGGCCATTTGTCTTTGTTGCTGTTGTTTTTCCTTCTTCTTCTTTCTTGTATATATTTTACTGGTTTTCAAAACGCGATTGAAAGTGAAAGTTTGTCCAAGTTGAACTAGTAGCTTTAAAGTCGAACCACCTCTCTCATCTACCATCTCGCTCTGGCTTGTGCCCTCTCCCTCTCCGTCTCCCTCTCCCGCTCTCATTCTCTCACAAACAACGCTTGTGGTTTTTTTTCTGCTCACTGCTTTCTACTTGAATTTATTGTTGCGCATTCTGGCATTCTGTGCCCAACAAATACCAATCAGCTGAAGCGCTTGTCTTTACATGATGGATCATTACAAATCTGTGAACTCTACTTGCTCAAATTTGTATATATATATATATATTTATATATATTAAAATACACTTGGATATAGACATCTACTGTACTTTGACTTGCTAAAGAACTTAATTAAATTGCATCGCCTAAAAGCATGCAACACTTTTTTCCCGTCAAGCAGTTCAAACTATAAACATCTACTTTTTATATAAATGATTAATTGCAATTTTTTAATTTTAGTTAATTAAATTTAATAGCTTTGGATATGATTTATACGAACATGGTTTCTATAATTATTGGATAACTATTTATTTATAAAATTGCCAAAGCAAAAAAACAAATCTGAAAATAATCAATCAAGAATCGCCCAAAACCCATTGTTAATTTCAAAAACATTTGTGACTCATTTGCGAGAAATGCCCTCAGCCAATAACTCCTGCCCCAAACGTATCAGATTTCTTCGATAAATAAATTTACATGATTTCACATGTCAGGGAATTTTTATTGAGCGTATAAAAAAAGAAAGAAAAAAAATTGAAATAAATAAATAAATAATGTAAAGCGTATAAATAAATGATAGACACATGCATGAGTCCAATATATATATATTATATGTTTATAATAATACAAATATTTAATATTTGATTCTCGCCAACTGTTGGGCGACAGTGCGTAGAAACTCGAAGGCCTCCTCGCCGGACTCGAGTATGTAGTGTGGCGGCATTAGATAGCCGTATCGTCCCTGATCCTTGAGGAACACATTGTACACAAACTGCGTCTGAATGCGATGCTGCACCCAATCGGCTGCATTGCCTCCCCGCGCCAGCTTCTGCTTGTAGCTGGTGCCCATGGTGTATTCGGCATGATTGAGCCGGCGAAAATTGAGAACGGCCTGGCGGGCAGTTTTGCGTAACTGGCGCTGATTCGTCGTCACATAGTCGTCATCGCCCCAGGGATAGGTGATGGCCTGGCCATAGCCACCGAAGGAGATATACGCACCCAAATAGTCATGCATGCCGAGCAGAAAGTTGCGCATTGCCCGAGTTTCCGCTTCCGAGAAACTCTTCTCGCCATGATAGAGATTCGCGCAGGCATTCGACGAGGAGCCCGCCCCGCCCCAACTATAATCAAAATTGCGATCCAAATTGACGCCATAGCAGCGCGTGGCACTATCATAATTGCGATTCTTTGTCCACAAGCGATCGGTTAGGCGGGAGTATTGATAACCATCGGGATTGGCCAGTGGCAGAAAATACCAATCGATTTGATACATCGATTTATCCGCCAGACCCTCCTCCCACAGCCAAGTCAGCTTCGAGATGGCATAGGTCAGAGCGGCGGGACTCAACCAGTCTCGTGCCTGCATGCCCGCCTCCACAAAGATCGCCCAGTTATTCGGATCACCATTCGAGATTCTGTCCAATTTCAATTATCAAACGTAAAAAATGATAAATTGATTTATATATTTTGAAAAACGCACCTGAGCACTTCCAGCGGACGCTTGTTGCGTGTGAGTCCGATTTGAATGATCTCCGCCAGTTCGGAATGATTTTCGAGTATATTCTGCATAAACTGTTGCATATCGGCCTGGTCGTGATAGCGTCGCCATGTCAACAGTGAACCCTCCCGATTCAGCCACGGCAGCGAGTAATTGGCCAGCGTATTATCCGTGTCCGCCTCATTGACCTCCGTGTACGTCTCATCGATGGCTCTCTCGATGTCATCGATCATGATGTTATAGGTAAATGATGTCTGTGCCATATACTGTTTGGCTGCCTCCACGTTCTTATGCTCGATGAGGACATCGATGCCATCCTGATTGATGTTCCACAGTTCGTTACCTAAAATATGCAAAAAGAGATAATTCGATAGGTAAGCCAAGTGGAGTTATGGAGTGTTGCTGGTTAATTTGAGGTGCTACCAAAGTGACGTAGAAACCTTTTCAACTGGGGCTGACTGAGGCGCGTCTCGTGCAGCTTCCACAGCTGATAGCCGTAGTAGCGCCGTACCGATGCATTATTCCGGTAACGTCGATTGATCTGATACGTTGAGCCCGGCGATAAAAAATTGTAGCGCCTCAAATCCGTTGGCGACAACCACTGCAAACTCTCCAAGGTCGATTCGTACAATTCGTTGCCGTTGAGGGACAAGAGTTCCGGTAGTGTCGAGACACTACGCCAGATCAGAAGCGGAGCACGCGGAGCACGCGGAATACCGGCTAATCTCCTAATCCCACCGGTTGTGGTCAGTAGTAGCAGCAGTTGTAATAAACATAATCTCAACATCATGCTGCTGATCGTGCCACACAAACAGAACTAATTCTCGACACTCTCGCCGCTGATGGCTGATGGCCAGAAGGTCAAAGAATCTCTAAAGTTTTCTTGCAATTTGTTTTTGTCTTTGCTTTGTTGTCTGCTTTTTTGTTGTTGTTTGGTTTTTGTTTTTGTTGCTGTTGGTGTTGATGTGTTTTTTTTTTTATTATTAATTGACCCCATTGATTAAAGCCATTTTTATGCGTAGAAACGCACCTGTTTCGGTTCAGCTGTCTATCTGCCTACCTGGCTGGGCGTTTCAAACTTTTGACATGCTCTATTCTATTCAAATGAGCTAACGGGGTTACGAGGTCAACAGCCCAACCCAAAGTTGATCCTCAGTTGGCAGAACTTTTCGCTTGCATATCTTATGTGGCGATTGAATATATATTATTAAGGATATTGAGTCTCAATAAATTAATATCTATTTGATTTTAACGTTTGCAAACCGTTGATTAAATTATTAACTAAAATTTGGCAAGCTAAGAATTTATCCAGTTAGTTAACATTCCACGATTTGTGGCTCTGTCAAAACGATTGATGGTTTTTTAAATATCTGATCGATGGTATCGATGACCTCGTCAGCAATTTATTTTATTTTTTATTATATTTTTTTCTGTGTGTTTGCATTAACTCACCAAAGTCTTCGACAAACTTTGTGAATTGGGCATCCGGTGAATTATCGCCACTTTTGCGTGTGCCATTAAAGTTGAGCTTCCAGAGTTGAGCGCCCCGATAGCTGACGTAGTTCTCGTCGAGGGACATCCGCAGAGCTGAGCGTCTGGCCAGGCCGCCATTATCTGCCGTGGGGTCAAGGGGTCGCAGGTAGCGCAACAGCTGAGCGACCCCACCACCAAAGAACGGTAAACGCACCAAATTGTCACCGGTGCGTGCAAAGAAATCGACACGCTTTGTGGCACTCGCTGCTGCTGCTGCTCCTGCTGCGGCTTGTGGCTGCCACATGTGACACACGCACAACGCGACAACGTACCACCGAACGTATGCGTAATGCATTTAACAACAAAAAAAAACAAAACAAAAAACAGTACTTAATTTTGGTTGAAAAACCGTTGCGAGTCTTGAGTGTTGAATGTTGAATGTTGCTCGTGTGACCGTTGGATTCTGTTTGGCATGCGGCACGCAAATAACGGCTACTTTTTCGACTTTGCCATTTGGCTCTGTTCTCAATTCACCTACTGTTTCTCGCACACACACACACACACACACACACACACACTCGCACTCGCACACACACGCACAGACACCACAAAATTAGCATAACTCAAATGGTGAAAACTTTTACTTTGCTCGAAATGTTATACATACATAATATTTATACGCGTTGTAAGCTCATCTTTTCTACTTAGTTAATGATTCACCATTTGTTTTCCTTCTTCGTCTTCTTCGTCTTCTTCGTCTTCGTCTTCTTCTTCACCATCCCCCTCTTCATCTTTCCATCTGTCCATCACCCTTTCGCTGCGCATAATTAGTATTTAATAGCTAAAGTTAGGGAACATCCATTTGTTGTTACACAAGATGTTTGCAGATCACCAACAAAATTTGTGTGATCGAGTCTCGAGTCTAGTTTCTAAGTAATCTTCATCATCTGTTCACAGTGAATGCTCGATCGATTGAATATGCTGTGATCCTAACTGAATGAATCGCAATTCACGAATAACTTTGCTCCCTTTTCTTTGTAAGTAAATATTCCTCTGTTAATCATCTAAGCATTAAGCTAACTGAGTAAACAATACAAATATCTATTTATTGAATATAATCACCCAGCTAAAAGGTACTCGAATAAATGCAATATTTAACAATTGTCTATTTTGGAAACTTCTTATTCTCATGTAAAGTGTATGGCTTATTGTTACCACAGACCTTTTGTTGGAATTTCGTTAGATCCAAGCGCACAGTTTTACAGCGTATATAAACAAGATAACGATATGCAGGAATCACACTTTTATTAGTCTAAAACGGAGTGAGTACAGAACTATTGAGGGATTAATAACTGAGTATATGCGAAGGAACGGACAAAGAAAACTTAGGATAAGCTAATCGAGGGTTGCCAGATTGTTACATTGCAAACATTTGCAACACCTTTGAGCTTTGTGATCGTCAAGATATTGCATCTTTTACTGCAGTTGTTGTTCAAGTTCACTGGTATTGTTGACTGTAAGCCAGCCAATCGATGTGGGCGGCGAAGGGCGTGTCGTCGATTGCTTCCTTTACACTCTGAGAGGCCTGTAGAGTCACTCCCTTAAGTCTTGAACATTTTATAATTTGACCAGTTGATGATGCGAGTATTCAAATGTTTTAAACAACTAGCGATTGTGGACATCCAATTCTATACAAACTGATTGCTGCTTGTGTTCGATGATTGCAGATATTCTCTTCTGCCATCTTTCCGTGCCCAGTTTCCCTGACAGACTCTGGTTTCCTCGTTTTCCCAACGGAACTTGTTCAGATCCGAGTCAGACATTGGAGAATATTGGCTGCATTTTCAATATTGCCTCTGTGCGATATGGCAGCATAGAAAACTCTTCATAGACACAGCTGTTCTTTTTAAAGGATCCGCTTTAGGTGTTTTTTCATTGCATTTCAACTCCAAGTTCCCATTATCTATCTTTTTGTAAATCCTGGAATCACCTTGACGACGATGTGCACGTGTAGCTGGCTCCAGTTCTAGAAGCATCTCCAAACGCTTGGACAAGGAGAGATCACCCCTATTTTCTACATTATTCAGTCTGTGCTGCAGCTCGGCCACCTGGTCTTTGAGTTTGTTGCGATCCACTTTGAGTTCGTTGAATTTAAACTGGGATTCGGATTAGGATTTGGATACAGATACGTTGATTTGCTCAGCATTCAGCTGCTTGACGGTGGCGCTGTACTTTTTCATCAGCTCGCTCAGCTCCTCTTCCGTATAGGCATTGACATACATGTCATCCTTTTATAATACAAGCTAACTACTCAAATCTAAAATATTAAGATTATTCTTAAAGCAAAATTAGTTATTAGATAAATATTTGTAAAACGTACAATTTTCATATTCGGTCTGCAAAGGGTATGTAATCTTTGGGATGCCTTTGTGCAATTAATCTGATAACCATGACAAGAATTATTGATGTGGATTCATTACAGTCTAATTAACCACATTGCAACCGAGTAAAAATCAAATTAGAAATAGCACAAAATAGAAGACAACAAATATGGAGACGCGCGCTGCAAAACTTAAGAAATTGAAGAAGACGCTCCGCGACGCAGGCGCCTTCGAGGACGGCATGACCAATAAGGAGATGCTTGAATTGGAGGCCGTTTTGCAACAGTCCGTCGCTGAAAACGAATTCCAACTAATGCAAACCTCGTCGATGATCGACCATCCGCCGGAAAGACCAACAGCAACAGTCTCTGCTACTCTGACTGTTAGAACTTCAACACTTAACGTAACAACAACAGCATCATATCTGGAGCTAAACTGTGACATGTCCTCAACGAGTCAAGGACGGTTCACCGTGATAGCTCAGGTAGCGCCCAACCGGCAGGCCAACGATGTCGGCAATATCAATGCAAACGGTGGGCGGCCTAATTAGAAGAAGTAGGAGATGTAGGAGAAGTAGCAGGAGGAGGAGCAGGAGGAGGAGCAGGAGGAGGCGCACTTGACCATCTGTGTGCAATTACAACAATACAGCGGTTTACACATACCTGTATAACATACCCTGTTATTATTATAATTAGAGTAAATATTATGCTATATAGTTTATATATTATGCTTCTATGTCTTTGAAGCTCATAACGTGCACCGCTAGGATGCTGCATCTTTTCCTGGTTAAGGCGACACACTCTGCTAGGATGTGCATTGAGGATTCCTTCTCGCTTTCACAAAACCTGCATAGTTCGCTACTGTAAATACCTAGTTTAGTTAGTTGACTTCTTGGTCTACAATGTCCTGTCAGTAGACCGGTGCGTATCCTCAGCCTGTCTTCCTCATGGGTATTACTTACTTATATCTAGCATCCGACAATGCTGGTCCTGGTGTCTCTGCGCCTCTCTCTTTCTTCTATTGAGTAAACTGAAATCAGCAATTTTTAAGTGCTGGGTTCAGGGATCTGCTGGTCGAGTTCTTTCGATTAGAGCACATCCTTCTGGGATATGTCGTGTTGTCCTTTGCCACCAGTACTTGCCGTTACCCTTAATGACCAATTCTACGAAAATTCCACCTTAGTCATAAAGAAAAGCTCTCGCGGATTTTGCAATAAACATGTCTCAGTCTATTTTGGAATGTTCAATTTGTCTAGTTACAAATAAATAAATAAATAAATAGTTTCTCATATAAATAAAATTAAAAAAAAAAATTCGGACTCAAAAAAAATTCATATTGAACTAAGTCTTAGCCAGAGCAACTAGCAACTAGCGACTACGGCGACGACTGCTGCTGCTGCTGCTGCTGATGCGGCTGCTGATGCGGCTGCTGCCGCTCCTGGCATCCAGGGAGCGTCCTTGGGCAACGGCACGGGCGACGGTATCGACAAAGGTGTAGCCATCGTTGCCATTGCGCTCTATGTGGCGAGCGGGCAGAACGAAGCCATAGCGACCCGTGTCACCCATCTCAATGGTGTACGCATATTTAATGCCAGCAATTCCCTTGGCCCAATCATCTGAGCCGCCGGCGGCCGGGTAGAGTGTTGTCGCCGATGATCCAACCGTATACTTAACGCCCGACGACTTTGTGATGATCTATGCGAAAGAGGATTGATTGAAAATCTATATCTATATCTGTATCTATATATATATTTGTGGATGTGTGTAGTTACCGAGCCCGCTTGACGCGCCACACGATCGAGATCGGCACGATCCTTGGTTAGATGATAGTCATAGCCCCATGGATAAAGTATGTACTGGCCATAGCTGTGGAAGGACAGATATGCCTGGAACGTCTCCCTGGGGAAGCCACTAATATATTTCGATATGTAGAAGGTTTCCGGCTCAGAGAAGGCCTTGCTGCCGCGATATGTCTGAGCGCAGGGACTCGCCGAGGTGCCCTTGCCGCCCCACTTATAGCCAAAGTTACGATTTAGATCGACGCCAGGACACTGACGTCCGTGGGAGCGCATATTCTTGCGCCACAGCCGATCCGTTGTGTGGGAATACTCGTATCCATCGGGATTGGCCACCGGGTGAATGTACCAGTTGATGTTCCTCATATGCTCCGGCAGCTGCTCCCAGCCCTCGATCAGCTGATGCGCCACATAGGTGACGGTTGCCGGACTGATCCATTCGCGTGCATGCATGCCACCATCGATCCAGATGCCAGGATTACGTGCATTACCATTCGAAATCCTTTAAATGGTTTTTTTTTTGTTGGTTTAATTGTGATTAGATTTGAAGTAATCCGACTCTAATATCGAAATGATTATGATGATTATTATGGTTACTCACTTGAGTATCTTGAGCGGACGCTTCTCCACGGAGTGTCCAATGGTTTCTGTGGAGCAAATGTCCGGATAGGTCTTGGCCATGTAGTCAATGAAATCGTGTATGTCCTGGAGACGATGATAGGCCTTCCACGTTAGCCGTTTTCCTGCGGATACACCGAGCATAGACATAGTCTTTGAGTAAAATGCCAGCCAGCTATGGCAACACAAACTAACGAGTTCATTCAACCCTCTCCCATCCAATACCCCCGCCCCCAAATCAAAAATAGAAATAAAGAAAGGAAATCAAGTGTCAAGTACTGAGAATACCATCAATGGCTCAATTCCCGTTCCGGCTCAAGGAAATTGCGTGTCATGCCTGTTATTGATTAAACAAGTGTTCTGCAAGTTGCAAGCGGGTATCTCTCACACCCAATCTCATTCCCTCTGAGACAGAGCTTTCTGGCTGCAGTGCGTCCCAAGTTCAGGGTGCTCTCTGTGTGTGTGTGTGTGTGTGTGTGTGTGTGTACCTCAAGTGCAAGTCGCGAGTTGTGTGTATATCAAAGCTGTCACAACTGTTCCGAACGTCACTCAATTTGCTGTCTCGATAACTCTCTTTTTACTTTAGCTACCCCTTTTTTTCTCTATATTTTTCATTTTTTTCCCCCTTTTTCCTCTTGTTTTGTTGTTGTTGTTGTTGTTTTTGTTGCTTTATGACTTTTCACACGCCCTAACCATTAGCTGCATTAAAAGCTCATTTATGGCGACACCTGAGGCAGGGGTTAAAAACAAAAAAGCAAGAAAAACAAGAAGAAAACAAAAAAGCAGAAATCGAAAAAAAGTGTTTGGTACACCCTAATTCTCACCATCGCGATTCTGCAGTTTGATTATTTCCTCGGCGGACGGATTCTCGACTTCGATTGCCTGCTGCAGGTTATCGATAAGCACAATGCGCGATAAATTCGCAGCGCGAATGTGTCGCTCAGCAGCAGCCAACACTTGCGGCTTGAGCAGATAGTCCACCTCCTGTTTGACCTCCTTCCACAGTTGTCCATCTGATGGGGGCGAGATTGGACAATGGATTAGGTTTAAACAAAAAATTACCTTTTTATCGATTCGATGAAGCTATATTTACCGTATTTGGACTGCAGTTCGTCGGCCAGTTTCCTATCCTTATCCGTTTGGACGACTATGCGCCACAATTGGGCGCCATCGTAGCGTCTTAGCTGTGCACTGAATGCGGTCTCTGTGACCGCTGCCATCTGTCCCCCATCCTGTTCCGGCTGCATAAGCGAGGCATTCACATAGTTCAATACGCTGTCATTCACTTGAATTGGCTCCGGCTCCGGCTCCGGCTCCGGCAGCGACTCGGGATCTGCCATGTGCTGTGGAAGAACCATTGGTATTATGGTCGTCAGCATGGACTGCTCTGGCACGGATTCGGGCTGCTCGTCAGCTAGGATTTGCACTTGAGTTTCAGCTGGTGTTTCAACTGGTACTTCAGCTGGTATTTCAACTGGTGCTTCAGCTGGAGTTTCAACTGGTGCTTCAGCTGCATCTGGCATCTCATCAGCTAGGATCGGTGTTTCTTTTTCGGACTCTGCTTCGACGGCAACTGCGGGCAGGCTAGCTTCCTGCGTGGGCACACTGAGCACTTCCTCCACGGGCATCATTGGCTCAGCTTCGTTTAGCATTTCCTTCTCAGCCACCGGAACAGCCTCCAGATCAGCTTCAATGGGTGTTTCAACTGGGGCATCAGCTAGAGTTGCCACTGGTTCCGCAACGGGAGCATCAACTGGAGTTTCCATGAGAGTTTCACCTGGAGTTTCTACAGGAGTTTCAACAGGAGTTTCAACAGGAGTTTCAACAGGTGTTTCAGCAGGAGTTTCAGCAGGAGTTTCAGCTTGAATTTCAGCTGACCCTTCAACGGGAATTTCTACAGGATGTTCCACAGGAGTTTCTACAGGAGTTTTTTCAGGAGTTTCTACAGGAGTGTCCACAGGAGTTTCGACTGGTGCCTCAACTGGTGTCTCGACTGGGGCTGCTGCATCGGTTTCGCCTTCGTTGTGGCTTTCCGCCGCCGTCATATCCTCTTGGGCTGTGTCCTGTATGGGATCCGCTGGCATTGATTCCACCAGCTGTTGCTCAGTTGCTGTTGCCACTTCTGTTTCTTTTGTCTCCATCTCGTCAGAATACTGGAAGATGATCTGCTGCGCATCTTGCTCCTGCGCCGGGTCCTGTCCCTGTACCTGTACCTGCTCCTGTCCTTGCTCCTGCACCTGCACCTGCTCCTGGTTTTGTTCTTCGTTCAGTTCCTGCGGCAGTAGCTCACTTATGGCTTCACTGATGCTCTCCTCAATGCCCGCTCCCATGGAGGTCAGCAATGTTGAATCTGTGCTTTCCACTTTATCGTTCTCAGCCAGCTCTGACTTGGAGTCTTCCGTCTCTGGCTTGGACGCGCTATCCTCTTCTAGGTCCTCGAAAATAGCGGGCGTGCTGTATTCCGTCAGGTCATCCTCCTCCGCTTCTACGGGCGTCATTTCATCAGCAGCTTGTGGCTGCTGCTCCTCGGTTTGTGCCTGTGCCTGGGCTTGTTCCCCTTCCACTTGTGTTGTCTCGATTGCCGCATCCGGCATAGTTTCAACATTTTCCATTTGCTCCTCACTTTTGCTCACCGGCTGCTCCACAACATGCTCCTCAATTAGCTCCGGCGATGACACTTCTGCAATTATGGGCTCTGGTTGCGAATCCGTCTCCATCTCTGGCTCTGGCTCCGCCACCATCTCCAGCTCGGCATGTGACTCTGTCTGAGATTCGGCCATAATGCTGGGCAGCTCGACCAGCTGCATGGCCGGCGTATCATCGCTCTCCAGCATCAGCATGTCCGCAGCACTCTCTGCGTCCGGCTGGGCCTCATCTTCCGCTTCGATTGTGTTGCGTTGCACATGCTCCGTATCATCCAGCTGGCTGGCTAGCGATTCCGGCACCAGCATATACATATCTCTGTCTCCCGTAGCCGGCAATGCGGCCATTTTCATATCATCTACAACAAGATCAGACGACGACGACGAGAAGGAGGAGGGTTGGGTTGGATCTGCTGGCGGTGGCAGCTCATTTCGCTCCAGCGCTAAACGTTCCAGCGACATGGCTGTTGCCAGTGGTTGTTGTTGTTGCAACAACAACAAGAGCAAGACGCTTGCTGCTGTTGCTGTCATTGTTGTTGTTGTTGTTGTTTTTGTTTGAAATATTTTTGCTCTTGATCTCCCGTCGTACATCTTAGCGAGATCTAACAGTAAACCGTAATGAGACATGTCCCGTTCGTGGAGTGGCGCTTTTATACCAACGTTGGGAAAAGTATTGCCATTTCATTTCTCAATATTTCTCTCAGCAGCGACGTCAGCGTCGCCTGGCAACCTCTCAAAAGTCACACTGTGTTTGTGTGTGTGTCTGTCTCTATGTGTGTGTGTAGCAATCGTGTTATGTATGTAAATTGTTGTAGTCGTCGCCGATCGCTTAAAATATGTTGCTGTTGCTGTTGCTGCTGCTGTTGCTGTTGCTGTTAACGCCAGCTGCGCAGCTAACGGTGACTGCGACGCCTCTCTTCCTTATGGACAGCAGCAACAGCAACAGCAGCAGCAGCAGCGTCGAATGCTGCTTTTTATCGGTTGCATGAATCTTCATAAATGCGTTGCTTGTTGCTGCTGTTGTTGTTGTTGTTGTTGGTTGTTGTTGTCCGATCTTTTATGTTAATTTTCAAATCGGATCGCAGACAGAAATGTCACCAACGCCGCCAACGCGCTCGCTTTCTTTCAAGGGGTGGATGTGGATTACAACAACAACAACAACAACAACTCTGTGTTGTTTTTTCGCTTTTCTAATATTTTTTTATTTGTTTTTGTAACAATTTATGCTGTGATAACACATAATGCATAATCCCGGAGCTTGGACCAAGAACCTGTATGCCGACTACATCTCATGTCTCACATTCATTTCGTAGCTTGGATTACTAACTACTAAATCATCAATCATCCACATCGTACATAATATAAAGAAACACTTAAATCTTGCTTACAGCTAATAATAAATGGTTTTTATATGGAATCGCATTGTTCGTGGAACCTTTTAAATAATGAAACATGTGTTTCAAAACTTTAGATTCGATCAATCTGAAGCTAATTTATTCCTCAGACCAGGAGCTGTTCACAATTCTATAATTGTTTTTATGTTTTTATATGTGTTTGACATATATCTATATTCCTATATTGATATACTATTGCCAATAGTATTGTGGATCGTTTTAGTAGCGTCAGCTATAATATATGAATGATTAACATTATCAGTTTGCATTACAGATCCTTTAAAATACGACTGACGATTTAAGTGCTCAGCATGGCAATTACGAATGAATCAAATAAATAATGGGTGCTGTTGTTGTGGGCGTGTCTGCAGCAAATATAAGTGTAGATAAACACATTTATCTGACTTTCTACATGCACATTTAGGCAGTCAGTCAGTCAATCAGCCAGTCAGTCAATCAAACGATATTTAAAGCAATTAGTCGGAACTCGTTATCGATAACGAATCGATGTCAATTTGCACAATTTTCCACTGGTTAACTGGTGTAAGTGGATTACATTGTTGCTATTATTATTATTATTATTATTATTATATTTCCACTGTTGTCTAACTAATGGGCAGGCAGAGCGGTGACTGATGAGAGCGATGGGGAGGGATTACTCGCCCACACATTACGCAAAATGTATATATGAAATCTTGAAAAGTTGGACGCACTTCTGCGACATTGATTGATTGCTCTGTGTTTCGCTGCAAGTTCTCATAAGTCAAAGCAAACTTCAAAAGTTTCCAATTTAGACGCATTGACATAATTTCTAAATGAGCAGCAGCAGTTGTTGTTAATATTATTATTGCTATTTTGCATTACCCACGCTGTGATTTACTCTCGCTCTCCAATCGGAAACGCAGCTCCTTTCACTTTATATATATATATATATATATATATATATATATAGTATTTGCACAGATTATACAGATAAACATATGTACATATATGGTAGTCAATTAATTGTCAATTGTGTTCAAGTTAATTGCAAATCTGAACTCGGAATCTAGAGCGCGGTCAAGCAGTGAAATTGTCCTTAATACTCATAAGTACTCATGAATACTTATGCTTGACGTATGAGTGTTGTAGATAGAGAGAATGTTCATTCGCATTAATAATCGTTTGATTATCTAAGTAACGGTTTCACTTGACTGAAAGATTCACTTTTGTTGGGATTGGAAACAAATATATTTGTAGATTTTACAATGGTATTTGTAAGGCTAAAATAAAAAGAAGAATATTCTAATTCTACTTTTGTATCTTAGAAACGAAACTATCGATATCAGTTATCGATTAATCGATTGTGCAGCTTTAAATTTGGAATTTGTAACTATCAAGTGTTCTCTTCAGATAATAATCTCAGGCAGGGAGTATCTGTTAATTCCAGTTGTACAGATTTTGAAAATATTTATAGGGTATCTCAAGATTTATGCTTGCTCACAACTCTGTGTAAATAAAATATAACTTTAACTTTGGGATAGCCAAAGAAAACTAATTTGACATTTGAATAACTGTAGTGTTTACCTAATGATGCTTATGAAATATTCAGGATATAGAGTAAACATGATACTATATCTATGTGAATAATATAAGCCAACTGATGAACTCCATTCATATGATAATAACTTGAAAAACATATTCAAAAATTTGAGTGCCTTTTTTTGTTTGTCTAGTTAATGTTGCCCTGATGTTGTAAATGAAATGGAAAGTGTGGATTAGCTGCTTCAAGATAGAAACAAAAACAACTTAAAGCTAAATCGATGCACGTACAACAAACAACATGAACAAAATGTAGACGATAGTTTAAGCTTGGCTTGGGAGTAGATGAGAAAACCAACCCAACCAACAAAAATTTAAATAATAAATAACCAAAAAATGGGCTAGTTGAATATTGTTTTTTATTTTTCGTTTTGTTTTTTTTTTGTTTTTGTTTTTGTTTTTTTTTTTTGTATTCAAGGGGAGCAGCTTCCATTTAAATGTTTGGACAACTGCTTTCCAGGTAGAATCTATCAGCGAGCTAAGCGATGAAAGCAAAAGTGCTTCAAGTGGAGCGAATGGGCAAGTAAAGCAAAAACAAAACAACAACAACAACAACAACAAAAATGTAATGAGACTTTAAATGAGACTTGAAAAAGTGCTGCACACACACAAACACACACAGACACACACACATGTGGACAATAGATAGATGAATGGGGCGGGAGCGGGGGGCAGGGGGCGTGTGTGGTTGGAACAAAGTTGTTTGGGGACAGAGCCACGAACTTTCTTCTTCCAATATTTACGGTGCTTTATTGAGTGCATTGTTGTTACTGTTATATTAACAGCTATTGTTGTTGTTGTTGTTGTTGCTGCTATTGTTGTTGCTGCCGTTGTTGCTGCTGCTTCACACCCACATCAATGTAATTATGTTCGTTGAAGTCTAAATCGTCATCGCTTACCCTTGTTAAATACTTATTTACACACACACACACACACACACACAAATAAGTAACGCATTGTGTGTGTGTGTGTGTGTGTGTGTGTGTGTGCACGTGTGCATGCGAGGTCTCCAAGCGTTGCACAGTGTGTCAAACATGGCTGTAACAGCAACATTATGCAAAACTTTCGTCTCTGCTTTGGGCGCCATCTGTTGCAGTTTCGCAGAACTAACGCATTCTTAAAGCGTTCTCTTGTGACTGTAACTGAAGCAAACTGCACTTAAAGAAATGTATATGAATTATTAATTATTTATTTTATTAATTTATAAATTCAAGCCATGCTATGCATGTCCTTATTATTTATTATTATTATTTTTTCGAATTTTGTAAATGCATAGTAATAATAAATAATTAATCTAGATTCGTAGCCGTGAAATCTAAAACGATGAACGAATTGAATCACTTGTTTGTTGTACTTTGGCACCACTGTGCGCCGCTGGTTGCGTAGTTGTTGCCTCTGACTGGTTTCTCAGTTGTTGTTCTTGTTTTTGCCTTTTTTTTGGCCAGAAGGAAGGAGGAGTGGGGGTTGGGCAGGAGTCACGTAGAAACTACGCTGATGCTCATTGTTTGCCCATGTTTTTGTTATTGTTGTTGTTGTTGTTGTTGTGGTTATTGTTATTGTTATTGTTGCTATTTTGGCCGGCATTTGCTGGTAGCTGGTAACTGTCGGCTGTTCGCTGTTAGCTGTTACCGTTAGTTAGCACACACCCAAACAAAAAAAGTCACCGGCACTTGGCAGGCGCACTTTCACGAATGCCGAACTCAAACTAATCCGTAAAATTTGTTTATTTTTTTTTGTTTTTGTTTTTGTTTTTGGTTCATTGCTTGTTGTTTGCTGATTGTGTTTGCGTTTGCGTTTTCTCGCCCCATCGCCAGATGGAGGAGCTAACCGAAGCGGAGGACAACCAGGCACTGCCGGCAGTCCGGCAGGCTCGCAGCGGCCAATATGCGCAGCGGCCAATCGCACCGATGGCCAGCTACAGTGAGAAGGGGGTGGGCCACTCGCCGAAGCATCTGGTCAGCACACTGAGCTCACCCATCGAGCAGATCGCGTGCAGCGTGTCGCGGGAGCATGTGCTCAAGCTGGAGATCGAACAGCTGCAGGAGCAGCTCAAGGACACCGAGGAGCGACTGGCATCGGTCCGGCTGCAGAGTGAGTCCTTGTCGCAGACACAACGGGCACTCCGCGATCACAATGGCCGGCTGCAGGAGGAGTCCGAGATGCTCAAATTGGATGTGCAGCATCTGCACGAGTGTGCCGGTGTGTTGCGCAGTGAACTGCAATCGGCACGCCGAGATCGCGACGAGGCCATTCAGCTGCAGCGTTCCCTCCGCTCCGAACTGGAGGAGGCGCAACAGGAGCGACGGCACGCGGCCGATACCAAGGAGAAGGATGCGCGCATCATACAGGATCTGCAGCGACAGTGCCGCGAAATGGAGCGCATACTCATGCGCAAGCATCCCGACTCCGTATCCGCTTTGATTGGTGAGCATATCTCCTGCCCCTCTCCCCCCACCCCCCACCCCCTGCTCCTTTCTCTAACTCTCGTTCGCCCACAGTTGCGTCGAAGAATCCGGGCATTTGCTCGCTGAACGATCAGGAGAATGTGACCAGTCGCAAGCTGCTGGAGCAGCGGATCGCTCAACTGGAATCGGATGCCAAGGAGCAGGATCGCAAGGCTCAACAGATACTGGCCAATGTTCAGGCGCGCTTCAATTCCGTTCAGGCCAAATACGAGACGCACATTGCCGATCTCGAGACACAGGTGCTCAGGTGAGTTGACAGAGAGACAGAAAAACAGAGACAGAGAGAGAGAGAGAGAGATAGGATAGATAGATAGAATTGTGTCCTAATCGTCGCTTGCACAGTTTGCAGGAGATCAATACGAAGCTGAATGAGCAAATTGAATCCCAGGTGCGCACTTTGGATCGCTATATGCAGAAGCGAGCGGATCGTTATTACAATAATTGCACCCAAACGGAGGCACTGACTCAACCGGATGTGGCCATCCACTGCGGCCGTAGTCAGTCCATCACATCAACGGGCACCCAGACGCATCCGATGGGCGCCGCTGGTGTTGGCGGTGGTGGCTCGATGCGTGATCACAGCACCAACACCATTGGCTGCCCCTCGCCCAGCGTCATCTGTCAGCAGCATTTGCAGCAACAGTTGCAACAGCAACAGCAACAACAACTGCACTCAGCCGGCAGCAGCAGCACCAGCAGCACAGCCAACTCAACGCCAAACACATCGCGTCCAAATTCCAAGCAGAGCGGTAGCCAGCGACGCCATCCGCTGCCCATCGGCTCCAAGTTGCCCATCTCGCAATCCGATTCAACGTTATCGCTGCACAGCCACGGACATGGACCACTCTCGGCTGGCAACCACAAGGAGGACACTCAGCTGCTCAGCTCGGTGCGCAGCATGCGTGTCGATTTGGCCATCAAGAACAAGGCGATGCAGCGACTCACACGCGAGCTGGATGATTGCAAGAGGACCATTAGGAAGCTGCAGCGGGAACGGGAGACGACTGGAGCAGCAGCAGCAGCAGTAGCAGGAGGAGCAGCAGCAGCAGCAGCAGCTGTTGGAGTTGGAGTTGGAGCAGCTGCAGCGGCGACTCTTAGTGCAGGTAAGTCTCCCCCCTTCCCCCTTGCCACATGCATACCTGCGTGTGTGTGTGTGTGTGTGTGTGTGTGTGTGTCACTCGGTCGCCGTTCGCTGTTATTGTTCGTGTAATTTATGGACTTTCTCTGCTCGTCAGCACGTACAAGATTTTTCTTCTTTTTATTTTTAGTTTGTGTTTTTTTTTTTTTTTTGTTTAAAGCCAAGCGACGAGAAACACGCAAATAAATTGCTGAAATAAATCATTGCACGCCTGTCCAAACTGCTCAACAAACCCACTAACCCCTCCCCCCTCCCCCCACCCCTTCCCCATTTCCCCACTCCTTTGCACCCCCTAACTCATAGCCGACAAAGTGAAGCAGCCGCTGGCGGCCTTTTGACCGCACAACTACTTTTTTCATATATACACACACACACACACACACATACCCTGTACATATTGGCAGTGGCCGGAAAAGGTTGCCCAACAGTTAGGCACATCTCTTCCATCAGGCACAAGAAGAGGAATTGATAAGTATCAAGAGACAACAACAGCTAAAAGTATCGATAAATACCGATAAATATATCTTCTTGATAAGTATCAAGAGACAACAACAGCTAAAAGTATCGATAAATGTCGATGCACAAATTCCGCTGCTGGAGCACATTTGTATGCTTACCAGAGGGAAGCTATACACAGCTGAACCAATTTTTCCCTGTTTAACTACCTGTCTCAAATAATCCAAGGCAAGAATTGCAATAATGTTATTTACCCAGATATCGTAACGAATCATTTCGTACAGCGAAAAAAAAAAGATTTAGAGCTGTGTGGCAATGGTGTTTGTCATATTGAATGCCAGGAGTCAACTATAGGGTATCTGCTAGCCGACCAATCTCGACTCGAGCAAGACTCAATTGCTTCTCTTTTTTTTTGCACTCATTTCAAATGGCCAGGCTTTTGTGTACGTGTGTCGCTTAACCAGTCGCAGACACAGACACAGACAAACTAGACACGTTAGCAACTAGCCCGGCCACCGCCGCCCCCTTGGATGAGTGGCATCTCGGCCACTTGGTTATGTCACCTTCATGTGGGGGACTCGTTTTTTTGTTGTTGTTGTTTTTGTTTTTGTTTTTTTGTATTTATTATTTACATTTCATCGATTTAAAATTGTTGTTTAGTTTTTTGTTGCGCCGAGAGAAAGAGAAAAAGAAAATTCGAAAGCGAAAGTCAAAGTCAAAGACGAGTCGCTGGCTGGCAGTGGGTAGGGGAGATGGGGCAGGGCGTGAGGCGAGCAGTGGGCGTGGCTAACGCGTTTGTCGTTTGCGCGTGCGCGCAACGTTTTATAATGCCCCATGTCGCTTGTTATAGTTGCTGCTGCTGCTGCTGCTGCTGCTGCTTCTTCTTCTTTAATGTCGATGTTACATTTGTTGCTGCCTTTCTGCTGTTGTCGCTGTAGTGCTAATAATAATACCAACGATAGCAGCAACAACAACAACAACAACAACTTTGTTTTAATATTGTACGCGTGTTTAAATGCAAATTTTTGGTTGGCTCGTTATGCAATCAGCTGCGAGGCTCTTATTTAATTATTGTTATAAGTTTGGCATCTATTTTTTTTTTTGGTTGTTTTATGTTGTTTCATGGTTTTTGGAAACTTTAATTTGAGAGACTGACACTTTAGAGTGCGTTGAACCCCGCCGCAACTCTTGTGCAAGTCAAAATGCTTACATAAATATATCTGAGCTGGCTTCGAACTGCTTCTAGTGAATTCTCCTGCGACTAGTTGGTATGCTCTAGTCGAGTTAGCTCGACTGAAACCCACAGTTTACAATTCAGGAAAAATACTTTTTCAGCGAACTTAATGCTGACATCTGATTAAATATAAGTCTGGTTATATTAGACATCAATTGGAAGCTTAAATGTATCTTTTTTTTGCATTCGGCGTTGGCTTAGATTAGACTTGCAATAGTTATTTAAAGTTATTGGCTATAAAATATGATATACTTGTTCTTCATCCAGGAGCCAGTGGCCGATTGGAATCAAAACTGCAGGCTGGTGGCATTTCTGCCGGTTGTAGCTCCGCCACGCGTCGTCTTCACGACCACCATAATCATTATCATGATCATGTGCCAGCGACAACGGAGACCCAAGCGTTGAAGGAGGCACAAAACAAATACCACCTGCTGGAGGCCGACTATAAAACGCTGCACGACAAGCGACTGCAGGATGTGAGTTAGCTTTAGTTATCTATGTTATCCAGCCAGCTAGCTAATCGATCATTGCTATCCATCTGTTTATCTGCTCCTAAAGCTAAAGACTCTGCAGGGTGCCCATGATCGCGAGCTGGCGTCCTGCAATGATACTGTGCGCATCCTGCAACAGCGTCTCAACGAGCGCGAGGAGGCATTTGCCACACAGAAGCGACGTAAAATCCCCGTCGACTACTATGCCCTCAAAGCCAAGGTATATATATATATATAGACGAGAGTATATCAATCACAAATCCAAAATCCAAACAGATATCATTTTGTGTACAAGTTTCTCCAGTGTATGATTTGAATATATGTTTTAATGTTGCAGGTGTCGCTTCTGGAGCGTCGTCATTCGGAGCGGGAGGAGCGACTGCATATGCTTGTGGAGGCTCTCAGCAAGGGTCGCCTAAATGGTGCCCTCGAGGATATGTTGCAGGAGAACAACAACAAGTAGACAGATCTAGGTGATCTAGGTGATCTAGGAGATCTAGGTGGAGTTGCAGTTCAACTAATGGCTGAGTTATCGTTATCGTTATCGTTATCACTATCATTATCGTTCGGGCAGCAAGCAAAAGCTCTTCACAAATTACACTTGTGTCTCAACAATGGAATATTTTTTATACATTTATTACGATTAATCGAACAAAATCGATAACACTTACAACACAACATGCAAAACTCCAGCCAAATTGTATTTGTGCATGTTTGCATGTTTTTCCTTTAAATATTGATCTCGCCCCCAATCTCAGTCAGAGTTCAAGAGTTCGAGCCACATTTAGATGTGGCCTAGCATGTAAGCAACTTAAATAAAACCAAAAATTGTTGGCATCCTCTAAATTAGGGGTATTGCTGTCTATGTATTAATATGTATGCTGATATTTGGCATACTTTCTAAAAAAAAGAAAAAGAATTATAGTTAGTTATACTTGCGAGATTTGAGTCAAAATTCTGTCAACTGTCAACTTTTTTTTGAAGTTTTTACTCGACTAAGTTGATGATTTACAAGCAAAAATCAAAAAATTCAGTTTTGTATATATTGAATATGATTTAATAATCGTTGTTTTGGGCATAGACATTTTTTGGACTTTAAGTGCAGTAGTTTTATTTATTTGTATTTGCATTTGTATTTGCATTTGCATTTGCATTTTTTTTGTGTAGTCAACTAGTAAGTGAAAGCCCTCCGCTCACCAAGGTCAACTTTTAATTTATTATTAACGATAATTAATAATAAATAAAGGTTATGATAGTTTTTAACTAACGTGTAGGACAACAAAAAACAAAATATGCGTTTAAAGTAGTCATTGAAAAAAAAAAACAAGAAAATTCAACTTGTTTCAAAAAATACACGATTATGAAAGAGACAAAACGAAAGAGAAACATGAGAAAAGAAGCCAAAGAGCGAGATAGACAGATGAGCAACAACAAGAAAAATTCTGCTATCTGGCATCTCTTTCGAAATCGGGTTCCCAAATTCTGCCAATGAAAAGTTGTTTCCGTCAGAAATATATGATGTATATATCATATATATAGAAATATATGGTCCATCCAGAAATACTGACGATCGATCCACATGTTGTCGTCAGTTGATATGAATAAATCAAAAGTATTATGTATTTAGCCAGTTTGGTGCAACATCGTAAGCAGCCCCCATTTCAATATACATATAGAGTATATGCAACATATGCAACATATGCAACATAAATGTGTGTCTAACAAACAGATGGGAGACCAAATTTAAGTATTCAATTGAAAATTGTATGTCCGTCTTAATGATATAGAGCCCGTCAATTCGATGTGTAGCAAATATTTTAATGATTGTTCCCAGTACTCCATATACAACATAGTTAATCCATACTCGTGTATCTCATATACATCATACATCTACTTATACTTATTATACTCGAAACATTTTGTCGTACAATTGTTAGTGTTTAATGTTTTAGAACCTTGGACTGTGAGTACAGGGTGACGAAATAGTCGTGCAATTCTCCATCGACTATAGTTTTCTCGTCTAGTCTTAATTGTATGTGTATTTGTATGTATTGTGTGTCTGTACGAGTACTGTACTTAGTATGCTATGCTACAGCATCATCATCATTATTATTATTATTATTAGAGTACACACTTTGAAAAAGTTACACAACCAAAACCAAGTCAAGCTAAATTTCTAATCTGATATCTCATAATCCTAGCCGAGGCAAGCATCAAAACAATGTCGAATGTCGAATGTCAAATTGCAAATTGCAAATTGCAAAATTGTACAACAGCAATGAATACATGGAAATACCAAATAAAGAAATAACTATCTAAGTATACACAAAATAAAACAATTTCAACTCGTTTCACTCTCACGTTTGACCTTCGCCTTTTGGGGTCAGCAGACAAAAAATGTACAACATATTTGAGAAATCGATAAACAACGCCCAACTTGGCCATTTCAAGGACAGGCCGGTTGGCCTTTGAAGCAAAAATAGTCCTTGGCCTGCCAATTCGAGTAAAGTAATAAAAAGTGCAAATGTCTTTTAAACAGCTTATAATATGTAAATATATTCTTGCAGATCGGAGCAAAGCCCATGTCGAAAATTGTCATTGGACCAGGACTACCAACTGGCCAAAGGATGTCCTTGTGCTTAAAGTTATCGAGAAAGCAAGAATTCTGCGAGTGCGACTCATTTCCCTTAACCCTGCGATTGAAATTTCAACAAGTGCCTGAGTTCCTAGATGACTCCATTATCCCTGAATGCAGTTCGTTAGAAGAGGTTCCCGAGATGCTGGCGCACTGTGTTCTTTGATAATCTGCGAAGATTGGCCGTGTTTGAGATATTTTTGTAAATACGAGATACATTTGAAGTTATGCGAAATTCAACGCAATTTATTTATTTCTCGAAAAACAGCTCTACCCGCCTGTCAGCTGTCTAGTTGTGGCTTGGGCTGTAAGCTGTGAGCAGTTAGTTTCAGAGCACATTCCTTTCAGTTTTAGTCACACACAGCATTAGCAGTTACACAGTTCGCCCGATTCGGAAATCAGAGACACAAGCAATATTTGCGAGACCCTGAACTGAATTGAATTCGATTCGATAATGTCTGGAGATGTGCGTCGAGGACGCCGTCGTCGCGTTGAGCCGGCACGCATACAATATGGCGCCTGGGATGATCCGTGCGTGTCCTTGTTCGCAACGGTGCCGCAGGAGCCCGTCGCCGATATGTTGAGTCGCCTCAAGCGATTGCCGCAGGAGAATCGCAATCGGCTCAACGAGATGGACGCATCACCGCTGATCGTTGCCCCCTCAAACGAGACGAATCGCATGTATCGCGAGGTCAAATACCAGGTGCAGCAGATAGCCGATGACCGCAGCAAGCAGAAGCATCATTCCATGCAGGAGAAGGAGTGCCAGACCACATCGATTGCCAGTACGATGGCCGAGCACAAGCGCAAAGAGTTGGTCGAGGCAATGCGTCGCAAGCAGCTGCACAGCAACTCGCTGCGATTGAGGGATCTGCACATCGAAATCAATCGGGCCAAGACGACGCTGAGCGTGGTGCAGATACGCAATGAGAATATGCAAACGGTTGGCGCGGAGCGTGCAGAGCGGCACAGGGAGGCCCAGCAGGTAATGGAAAAGATGCGTGATGAGATACTGGCCGAGGAGCGGGCATTGCAGATGAAGTCGCAGAAGTACAGTGAACAACTGGTTGCCCAGATACACAAGGTGCAAGCGGATAGGCATCGGCAACAGCAGTCGGATCTGGACGAGGGACGACAGAAGCGTCACAACGATGAGATGGCCGATGCCAATGATCTGCAGCAGGCAATCGTGCGGCGCCACAAGAAGCGCGATGAGCTCAAACACATGCTCGATGAGTGCGCCGAATTGCAGCGCAAGTTGCGCGAAGCGAACGCAGCCCACAAGTCCAACAAGCTGGACGTGATTGTGGTGGAGGCAGTGGGTCCGGTGACCAAGAGTTTTATTAATCAGCAGCTGCAACAGCGACAGGATGACATTGAGCGGCGTCGTCGCATCAGCGATGGACTTGGACAGCAGCTGACCGAGATGCGCAGCAAGAAGGATGCCCACGATAATATGCTGGCCGACATTCTGATCTGTGAGCGGCAGGCGCGGGAGAAGAAGCGCGCCCATCAGGACATACAGAAGCTTTGCAATCAGAAGCTGCAAGTGGCCAAGGATCTGATCGGGCAGCAGGAGGAACAGCAATTCTATCGCGACAAGGACGAAGCACTCACAGCAACGATTCCAATTACCCCAAACAGTTTCATGGAGCGCCAATATCAGCAGGCCAGCGAAAGGGAAGCGGCCAGCACGGAGATCAATTTGAGGGCGCACAACGAGATTGCCATCGACATCGAGCACAATGCTCAGCTGCGTGCCGCCTTGGTCGTGGAGGATCGCCAGATTAAGCAGGCCCTGCACGAAATGGAGCTGGACATGGAGCGTCGCATCGATGAGGAGCGCATGCGTCTCCTCCACGAGCAGAGCCCCCAAATCATCAACGAGCTGCGTCCCTGCAAACTGTCGCAAGTCGAGCGACAGACCTTCAATCTGCCCTCCTGCAGCCACGACGCTGAGGACACTCACACCAAGTAATCAGGACTCCAACTGCAACTAAGACTACACTCTACACTCTACACTCTACACTCTACTCTCCACTTCCCCAATCAAACACACACAGCTCATTTATTTGGCTGGCTCCCAAGGTACTTATTGACATGGCATGTTCCTTGGGAGTCAGCCAAATAAATGCATACAAATACTATTTATTAAGCATATTATGCTGCCTAACCATTGAGTTATATTTATATTTATTTACTTATTATTATAAAGACAAGGCTACAAAGCAAATTCTCAACTTACTGACACATTATATGCGTTGCCAGTGCTTTCGGCTCCATATTTTTATTTATATATTTGCAGATAGGTGGAAAAATAATACAAGTTTTAGTTAAGCTTGAAATATCCATCATAATTCCACCATGTCCTTTGGAAATATGCAAGGACATGGCCGAGTTAGAGCCTTATTTGCGTTATTTGTGTACCCCTAAAAGTATGCAGTGATTTTGTTTGCCTGAGTGACATTTAGTCAATGCAGCAACCTATTTGTCTAATTTGGTTAGTGCACACGCTATCTATGCTAAGCAGCAACCTGCAAAGCAAATATCCAATGATATTTGTAATAAAATTTGTTTGTCCTTGTAGAACTTGTGTAATTGATTCTTGAATATTTACATTTGCGATATTTTATTGTACAATTTATAGATACTTACAGTCCGGTTTTGTGAATTAGAGAAACAACAAACAATTATATTGTGCAGTGTATGCAGTATTTCAATGCATATATTTTAGAATAACAACAAAATCTGTTTGAACAGATTTCCCAATGAATACTATTTCGCTGGTCAGCGTGGTATGAACTTGATGTGGATGCCATCCCGGGAGCGGAGCATCATGTGGGCTTCAAGCACCAGCTTGGCGTGCGGTTCAACTAGTTCCAGTCTGAATCGCTGGACAATGCGAACGGTGAGCAGTTTCATCAGCAACAGGGAATACTTGCGTCCAATGCATACATGCGGTCCACCCGAATAGGGTATATAGCTATACGGTGTCGCTGGCATCTCTTGGTGCAGCCAACGCTCTGGCCTGAACTCGTACGGTGCTGGAAAGTAGTCTGCATCGTGGGCCAAGCCGTACATGTTGATCCAGATCGTGACTCCAGCGCAGTATCGACGCCCCCCAATTGTTGTTTCCCGCGTCGTCTGGCGTCCAGTGCTCGGGACTATGGTGTACAGGCGCAGCACCTCTTTCAGCACGGCATCCAAATAAACAAGACCACTTAGTGCATCCCAATCCTCCTCAGCACAGAAATCCTTTAGTTCCGCATGCAGTTTCTCTAGCACTGTGGGATGCTTTCCCAGAGCGTAGAGCACAAAACACATGGCAGCTGTTGTCGTGTCCACGCCCTTGAGAGGAGGAGAGAGAAAGAGACAGAAATTGAGATTGAGAAAGACTGATTGATTTGAGTATCAGCGATGAGGAGGAGTTCGCACCACTCACCGCAAAGACAAAGGTGTTGACTTGATCCCGTATCTGCTGATGATTCCATCCGGCCAGCAGCATGGCATCCAGTAGAATGCGTGGTTTTGCTGGCTGCTCTTTTTCTTCTTCATCTTCATCTTCTTCTTCTTTGTGCTGCTGGTCCCTCGTCAGTTGCAAGTGACGCTGCTCTATGATATGCTCCATCTGTTGATGTATCAGTTGCAGCTCGACGCACAACTCGCGCCACAGTCGCGTTCGCTCGAACACCCAATCGGAGGCGAGCAGAGGATTAATCATTCGCTTGAACAGCAACTGGCCGCTGCGATGAAAGGCAGCCACAATGGATGAGTGTGGCAACTGTTGCTGTGTCTGCAGCTGGTAGCCCATCGAGGTGTCTGATCAGAAGTGAAAAGCAAGAAGGAGCAGTGAGAGGAGCAGGACTTACTCAGCTTAGATCACTCACCGACAATGGCATCGAGGAGGCAGGCGAATAGATGATCCGTCACCTCGATTCCCATCCCATTCGTTAGCTGCAGTTTGTCGAGCAGGCGATTTGCATGTTGGTTCACAGCTGGCGCAAAGCTACGCAACAGCTGCAGCTGAAAGCAGGGGGTGAGGAGGCGACGCTGTGCCGCCCAGTCGCGTCCATGGCTGATAAGCAGTCCGTTGCCAATCAGCGGGCTTAGCTGCTGGAATGTGGCTGCCTTACGCAGTGTGGCATCATTGAGCGCCTCTCGCGTCTCCTCGGCGCTGTGCAGAAACACCCACAGCTTTGGTCCCAGCCACAGGCGATAGGTGGCGCCAAAGCGTTCGCGCAGCTCGGTGAAAACCAGAAATATATCTGCAACAACAACAAGCAGCTCGTTTACAAAGCAACAACAGCAGCTTACAATTATACACAACTCACACTCGGGCTTCAGTTTGCCAATCATCTGTGCATTGCCGAGTCCTGGCAGCGCCCAAGGACCTGCCAGACTGGAGCCCAGCAAGATCAGCTGCCGCTTGCTCCACAGCAACAGCAGCAGCAGCAGCGAAACCAGCAACCAGTAAAGCGACATCTCTGCAAACCGATCGACTGAAGTTCAATGGAAAACTGACTTGCCACAATAGGTTTTGATTGCTGCTAATCCAATTGAAGTTCAATTGGATTCTGATTGCATTTGCAGTTAAGCATAAGACTCACAGCGGCTGCAAGTGCTCTTTTCTATATACATATATGCATATGTATATTTGTACGGTGCTTGCCAGATAATTCTTCCACATATGTATGCACATACATGTATATATTCCTCATAATTTTTATTGAGCGTCCACTGTTGGATGTCTGGCATGTCTGGATTATGTGTATGGCTTCCAGTATCTAATCTTGCGGTAGTCAGCCGGCAACTAATGTGGCCCCTCTCGAAGTGCAATCTACGATTATTATTGCTACATACACGCGAATTTCTGAGAGCTATTGTTTTATAGTTGTTTTCAATACGGCTTGCGATCGTTTTTGCAGCAGCACTGTAACATTATGTTACATTTAGCAAGCAGTTCATATTATCCCTTTCGCTGTTAACTAACATGCGAGCAACCAGTAAAACTATTGACATTTTGTGGAATATATCGTATGTGGAATATCGTTTATTCAATAATATATGTATGGATGTATATGTATATATGTATATGCATCTATATATACTTGCATATATATAAATATATATATATATATATATATACGCATTCATGTTTTCTGAATTTTTCATTCCTTTTCCATATATGCAGACACCAAAAATTTGTAATTTGAATATTATATTATTATCAATTGTTTGTTTTTTTTTTGTTTTTTTTTTAATATAATTTTTTTTTTTCGTATTTATAACAGCTATGCTCGTTATGATTTTGTGGCTTCGTTTTATTGTTGAGAATTATTTCAATTGCCGTTTTGCAATATTTGTTTAACACAAGTTGCTTGTTAACATTTACAACGAATATAATTTGTGTTGTTTTTTTTTTTGGTTTGATTTATCATACGTTTTGATATATATAAATATATATATGTATATATATATCTATGTTTTGACAACACTCAAATACTAAATTTTTAGTTTATTTATTTAGTGTAAAATTTTGTTTTTACTCGTCGTTTTTCTGTAGTGGGCTTGTTTACGTCATTTTTTGGTTTTGTTATTTGATCATCAATATTTCAACAATATATCGTTATATATAAAAAAGTTAAATATTCAATGTAAGTTCCTTTTTTTGTTTTTAATTCTCTAATGTAATTGATTTGTTATTAAATATTACGAAAATTGCGTTGTATATTTGTTAGCTTGTGCGTTCCATACTTGACAAATCCGTTATATATATATATATAATATATATATTATATATATATATATATAATGCGAAAAATCGATTATTTCTGTTTGTTTTTATTTTTGTATTTTTTTTGTTTTTAATTTTCGCTTCGTTTTGTTTTGGAGAATACAAATATTTAAATATATATATATATGCGTATGTTTGGAATTACGATTACATTCGATAATCGATAATTGGCAGAATCATGCTCTCAAATTCCAGATGCAAAGCATGTATATGTATATAAAGTTTTTTTTAGATGGCAGGCCGAAAGTTGTAATTGCTTTGCGTTTCCGAAAATGTGCGTAATTGCTGAGAAATGGAGTCTGAGAACATGATCGCAATTTTTTAGTATTTGTATAATTATTTAAAGGTTTCTACGGTTCATTTATGTAACACTTGTTTAACTTTCTTTCACCCAAAAGTATTAAAATATTCTTGTTTGTTTTTGTTTTTGTTTTTGTTGCATTCGCATTCGTTTTCAATTACAATTGTAAATCTCTAATTAAATAGTAGTTAATAAAGCATTTTCCCTACTTTTGGTGTTTGGATTGCTATGGTAGTAAATTGGTTTTACTCATTTGTATCTTATATATTTTAAATGTTTTGCTTTCAATTTTCTGAGTTTAAGTAAATTTGTTTAATTAGTTATCGTTAAGCGTTTTGTAATTGGTGTTTTGTTGTCGTCTCTGATTTCCTATTTGATTTGTTTCCATCCTTTGGTGTTTGATTTCCTCTGTTCTGCTTTGTTAGTGATTTTTCATTTGGCATTTTCTTCATTCGAGTTATCCAGCTATCCAGGCATATATATATTTTTATGTGTATATAAATATATATATGTATATATGTATATCCAGTATGTCAATATCCAGTTTCAGTTTCTTTTCCCAATTATTCTGCCATTCGTTATTCGTAAGCTAAGACTGTGCTATATATAAAGGCCTGTGCGATTGCCCAGATTAACAATTTGCACAATTATGGATTAAACATTAAGTACTATGTATGTATGTATGTATGTATGTATGTATGTAAGTGTATATAGGTATATACTATGTATAATACTATATAATAATGTTATCAATCGTGTGATCATCAGTTCAGACAGGAGGTTTTTGGGGTTTTCATTCATTATCGTTATCGTTATCGTTATCGTTTTGTTGTTTGGTTTTCTTGGGGAGGCATCGAGGACTACAACTAAATCTAAAACTCGATTAACAAACGCAAAAGCCGAAGCCAGGCTTCGGCATTACATTCACAATTACAATTACAATTACAATTACAATTACAATTACAATTATAATTACAATTACTATTCGATAATAACTAGCTACACGCCTGTATGCATGACGTATATCGTGTGTCGATATCGTACAAATATAGTAGATACGACTGCTAATACCACCTTCTATATGTGTATAAATACTAAGTAACATGCATTCTATCTGGAATTGCTTTTGAGAAATCGTGCGAATCGGCCAGAAAATTGCGCTTTCAGTTTATACTTTGTGTGTCCAATTAATTTCTGATTATTCGCTTATTTTGTATTTTTGTCTTTTTGTTGTTTTTGTTGTTCGATGTTTGGTTAACGTGAGTTTTATGGCTCACGTGTGTATATTGGATCAACAGATCAACAGATCAACAATCAAAATAAGGGTACAAAATAATAATAATAAACACAGCACCCAAAATCAAGTTAGTTGAAATCAATATTGGGTGAAATTTGGCAGGATTCCTCTTAACACTTTTGCGTAAAGATTGGCAAACAGTGCCCGATAAATAATCGCATGCTAAAACTCATGAAATCAATAAAAAAAAATATGTAAATAAATGAACAAAAATGAAAATATATACGTTTAAATGAAGGTTTTGTATTCTTTTAATTATTTCATATAAAATGTTTTTATTTTATGTGTAAATACAAATATTTAATTTGTGGTTTTGCTCTTTGTTTTTTTCTTTTTCTTTTGTTTTTGTTTTTGTTTTTTTTTCTGTTTGTTTTCCTTTTTTTCTTGCTTGCTTTGTTTGGTCGTTTGCAAAATCAATAACAATTTTAAAGCACAATCAAAATAAAAGCTAATTTAAATTACAAATTTTTGTTTGATTTTTCATTAATCATGTAAAATAGATTACTCAAAATGTTTGCTCTGTATGTGTGTGCGTGTGTGTGTGTGTGTGTGTGTAAGTCAAAAATCGCAAAATGTCAAATGTTTTACAAAAATCAAATAGTTTGAATTTGACTTGTGCATGTATATATGTACATATTTGTAAACGTATGTGTGTGTGTGTGTGTGTGTGTGTGTGTGTGTGTGACATGCTTAAATGGTGCTTTCAAAGGTTTTTCTCATACTTTGCACATTTTTTTAATACAAAAATAATGCACACACATTAGTAAACTTAGATTATAAAGTACATTAAAAAAAAAAACATTATGAATATACAAATATAGTTATTAATAATATAATCGTAATAATAATAGTAATAATAATAATAATAATAATAATTGTAATGCCTAAGTTGATTATCATTTAAAATGTAACACAATAAATTTGATAAGTTATATTCGTACGGTCCGTAATTAAAAATTAAAGCAAAATACATTATTCAATCCAAAAAGAGAGAGAGAAACAATATACAGAATACAGTTAAACAGTTAAACAGTTATACGGTTAAACAGTTAAACAATTTAACAGCTATACAGTTAAACAGCTATAGTTAAGGGTTTTTTTTCAGTTAAGAGACAGCTTTGAATAAAAACCAAAAAAAAAAAAAAAAACACTTCACAAAACGAGAAATTGAGTGCGAGAAACGGGTTTAAATATATATTTTGTTTTGAAAGGGGTGTAGGCCACAAAGGCTGGGAATCAAACGAGTTAAAATAGTATTCCTGTTGTTGTTCTTGTTGTTGTTGTTGTTAACAATAAACGTTGCCGACGCAACCACTCTTTGCACATTAAATCATTAACTTAAACCTATTTATTTATTTTGTTTTTGATTTGTTTTTCGTTTTTAAGATATATGTGTATATATATTTTTGTAGTATTTTTATACAAGGCAAATTCTTGATAAAACTTGTTAATATTAATAACTTGTATGTTGTTTCTTCTGTTTCTGCTTCTTCGATTACACATTTTCCTCCTCTTCCATTTATTTGCTTGCATTCTTCAATTCAATTTAAACTCTTTCTTATGCGCTTGCCGCTATTCCGTTCACTTGATTTTTATCGCTTTATGTTTATTTACTCTGTTCGGTTCTTCTTCATCTTCTTCTTCTGCTTCTTCTTCTGCTTCTTCTTGTTTTCTGTTTTGTTTTATCGTATGCTAATTTGTTCTGTTTCTGTTTTCTGTTCTCTCTGATCTGTTCTGTTCTGTTCTCATTCTATTCTCATTCTGTTCTCATTCTCATTCTGTTCTCATTCTCATTCTCATTCTGTTCCGTTTGACGCTGTTATTTAAATCACAATCAACGCTTATTATTTTTTTTGTTTTTTGTTTTTTGTTTTTTTGTTTTTCGTTTTTGTTTGTCAACACTTACAACACTAAAACAATATGCTGGTATTATGTATATATATGTGTATGTATAATATTATAGATCATAGATCAAATATATATTATAGATCATTTTCAAATCTGGTGCTGCTGCAGCCCATTTACAAATTACAAATTGTTGTTTTTCATCTTGCTTAACAACTAACATACAAACATGGCTTGGGGGTTACGGTTGGGGGTTGCTTTCTTTTGCGGGGAGCCGGGAGCGGGGGCGGGGGCTGGGGTGGGGATGGGGGTGGGCAAAATGAGGGCGAGTTGCAAAAAAAAAAACAAAAAAAAACACAAAAAAAAACTAATATATTTACGTATGTTAATTAGACACAACAAACATAAATAGATTATGACGAACAATTAAACATGAAACAAATTCTCGTTGCGCGCTTCGTAGAAAAAGGGGTAAGAAAGTGCGTGAGTTTTGAGAGTGTGTGTGTGTGTGTTTGTGGGAGGGGGGGGCGGGGGGTGTGCGTGTGTGGATGTGTGTTGGTGTGTGTGTATATATGTTCTTTTAGAAACTCATTTGTCATGCTTTGCGCGGTGGCATCGGCGGCGGCGGCAGCGCAGGCGCAGCAGCAGCAACAACGTAGGCAGCAACATGTTGCTGCGATGGTTGCTGCTGATGTTGCTTTTGCTGTTGCTGCTGTTGCTGTTGCTGCCTCAGACTCATGTTCATGTCTTTGGGAATGTTTTTGTATTTGGCTGAAAGATGATGGGACTGGTCAGCAATTTGAGTAAACCAATCGGCCGGCTCAAGACCTGCTGCTGCTGTTTCTGCTTACCTGCTGCTGCTGCTGCAACAGCTGCTGCTGTTGCTGCCCCAGCTCCCCCTGATGCCAGCGAATCGCTGTAAAAATTTGATTTACGCATTTGGACGCCGTTGCTTAAAATGTTGCCATTGCCATTTGAATTGCTGCAGTGATTGTTGCTGCTACTGCTGCTGCTGCCGCTGCTGTTGCTGCTGCCGTTGTTGCTGCTGTTGTTGCTGCTGCTGTTGTTGCTATTGTTGCTATTGCTATTACTGTTGCTGTTGTTGCTGCTGTTATTATTGTTGCTGGCACCCAGCAAGGGTGGCAACGGTGGCTGCAACTTTGAGGCATGCTTGTTGCCAGCAATTGTTGTTGCGGCCAATGGTTCCGCCGCTATTGTTGCTGTCGCTGCTGCTGCTGCTGCTGATGATGATGATGGTGTTGCTGCTGACTTAATCGATACTAAACTTAGATTAGAAATTGTTGGTGGTAGTGGAGATCTTTGTGAATCATTGCCGATTTCGCCAGTGTACCTAAAATGCAAATAAATTATGCTTATTAATATTAAATATATTTGCTCAAGTTCCGCTTAAGGTGCCACTAAGCAGTGCCAAGCAGTGTAAGTAACTCAATCGAGACTCACAGCAAGCAGTGTCAAGCAGTGTAATAAGCACACTCAAAATAATAATTCGTTTAGTCAATAATTAAACACTAAAGTTTTATATTCACTGCAAATTTGAGCATTTTTTGTTGCTTCTGCAAAACTCTGCAAATGCCAATTAAGTTGAAGTGGAGATAAAACTTGAGCAACTTGACTAAATCAATCAAAATCGAATTAGTTTGCTGGTTTGCTGGTGCTACTCACTTGATGTTGGTGTATTCGCGTCCTACTTGAAGGCTCTGCTCCTCGGCCCGCTTGCGAGCTATCAGCGTCTGTATATAATGCTGTACCGCATAATATACGAACTTGTACTGCGCCTCCGTCTGCACCATGCCCGAACGCTGTGAACGCACCATCTGAATTGTTCGCTGTATATCGATTTCAGTGTCCAAACCTAATTGGCATCAATATTTACGTGGTAAGTATTTTAAATATATATCTAAAAAAAATATATAGTGGGAAGAAAGAACAGCAACACAGCAGATCGAGAGATAATGAGTCGAGTTCGCATTAAGATTTAAGATCGTCAATAGAAAGTCGCCAAAGTCCTGAGTATTTAAAGTTGTCAAATTGGGGAAATAAGTCGTTGTTTTATAGAGTCAAACTTTACATTGTTCATATTTCTCATATTACTCATTTTTCACTGTAATATGCTTATAACTTTTATATTGATAATAAACAGGACATAATCAGTCGTTCGCTATTACATTCCCAGACTGTGTGTTAAGCGTCTGTTATAATTCTCAAGTGAATGTTATATGCTCTCCCTCTCTCTCTCTGTGTCTCTTTCTCTGTCTCCCTCTCGTTGTAGTAAGTAGACTTTTATGCTTACCATTGCGCACTATCTGATCGAGTATCATGTCGATCACAATAAAAGTGCCCGTGCGTCCAATGCCCGCCGAGCAGTGCACACAAATGGGACCCTTGGGGAAGAGAATCGATAGGTTAGAATGGGAGGTTGATTGGTTGGTCGGGCTGGTTGGACATACCGGTTTCTCGCCAGCCTGGGAGAGGCTGCTCTGTTTGGTGTTGACATCCTGCAGGAAGTTGAGCACACAGCCAGGATCGGCGGGAACGCCATGATCTGGCCACACTTGGAAATGATAGTGATAGATGCGACGCTCGGGCTTATCGCGCCACGAGAACAAAAACTCACGCAACGTATAATCGTTGGTGGAGTTCTCCTTGATGCACTGCACCTTCGCATAGCCAAACTGTTTGCACTGGCCCTCATCGGGCCAGTAGCGTTCGCACTTGGACTTGCCGCGCTCGATCTCCTTGGTGGTCATGACAATGACCCGTGTATTCTCCTGCCAGATCATGTTCCAGAAATCGTTCTTCGTATTGGCCAGACAGCCTTGCGTCGCAATATATGTCTTGAAGAGGCCACTCTCGCTGCTAAGCAGCGAACCCGGCGAATATCCACCCCACGACGAGAAGGATGTCGATCCCGTCGAATGCGTTGCCGATGGGGGCGGCGAGGATGTGGCATCGCCGCAGTGTTTCTTCAGCAGGACAACGAGGCAGCCGTTGAACGATGAGCCCGTTGTTGACGAAATGCTTGGCGTACTCGGTCCGCTGAGACCCGATGTCGATGTGCACAACGATTCACTGCGTCTGTGCTTGCCGAGCGTATCCGATTTGCGATTGCAGGTGGCGCAATTTGTGGGCAACGTTGCCGATTTGACAGCACACTGGACACACGTCTTGTTCAACAGCTGACAGTTGGTGCAGTTGCGCTGTGTCTGGGCGGCGGTACACGCCGGACACGATTGCACCGAAGCACTATTGAGGCTCTCCGAGGAGCTGGTCATGTTGTAGAGATCGCCATCGGTGGGTAAACGAATGTAATTGGCATTTATATACTCGGCGCCCGGTGTACTCCTATCCACATCCTGCAGCTTGACCCGAGTGTGATCGTCTAATCATCATTTCAAATGCCCAATTAGCATCAATTTCAAATTTGCTGCATTGCATTGAAGATCAATATTTACTTACATGGCAATATATTGCGGTATCGATTCTTCGATTTGTTCTCCTCCTTGTAGCCCTCGAGGCGCGAGAATGTGTCTCGGCTGTCCTGTTGCAACGATTCAAATTCCTCCCAGAAGCCGCCCTACACCAACGACCAAGGTTATTTATTGTTTTTTCAATGTTCTCAATAAGTCAATGAGACTCACCTTGACCAGCTGCTCGACGCGTGCATTGATGCCAGCTGCAATGATGCGGGTCGCATTAAAGGGCTGGCGCAGATGCACCACTGTGCCGCATGTCTCCACCATCGGATGGCGTTTATAGTGCTCGATCAGTTCCGATAGAGTTGCAAACGATTCACCACCGCCAACGTCGTATTTTTTATCCTGTTCAAAGTTATGAATTCAAATCGATTAGTTTGCGCTGCACTCAAAGCAAGCAGTTCATTCTCACTGTTAACTAACTGTTAGCAAATCTGATCTCTGTTATCGCTGAATTCTTATCACATTCTTTTATAGACATCCTTTTTTCTATATACATAGGAAAACTCGACTTTCGTAAGCAGTCTATGCTTGATTTATGTTCTCTACAAGTTTGGCATACCCTGTCATCAGCTAAGTGAACTGCTGGGCAGTCGCTGCTGGTAGCTTTAACCGCAATACCAGCGAAATTGAATTGAAAAACGCTACACAATTAGCTAATAAAAGTGCAAACGTGACCGCAATGTCGAATTGAGAATTGAAAAACAAAAAAATATTATAATAATAATGCTCAACCGGTCATGTAAATCGCTATATTCTACAACAACAAAAATTGCGTCAAACAACAATAACAACAACAACAACAACAAAAAGAACCAGAACACTATCAACGACAACACCTAGCACAGCAACAGCAAATTTGTATGGGGACTTACAGCAGTTAGTGCACAACAATATATTACTGTTTGGAAATATATGGGATTGTCATGTTTGGATGTAACAAACAAAACAAAAAAATTAACTGCAAAATTCCCGTGTCAATATTAGTTTCTGAAATGCTTACAATTACTGCTGATTTGTGTAAAATACACACAAAAATAGAATGAAATGAATATGAGCTAGAAATAATTTGCAAACCTACGCCAGAGAACTGTATGCATATGCATTGAAAACTGTAGAAAATTCGGGTATAGCCGTAGTATTGGTAAAATAGGAATTTTCCATCAATTAAATTGGTACTTTTTCCTTTTTTAAACAGAGACACGTGTTTAAGATTATATATAATTGTGTAGTTAATTATATTTATGTAAAAAAAATAAATAGAAATCTCAACGCAGAGCTGCTGGCCAAACAAGCAGTGCATCCAACAGGCGCAAGAGTTTGGTAAGCAGTGCATGAGTATATTACGCATACGCCACCAGAACAAACGAATCAAGAAATCGCTACAGATGACAATAATCACATATTATGTACGGCAGACGGATGACTAGGCAAATATATATATATATATATATATATATATATATATACATAATATATATAACTAACTCAAGGTCAAACGATGAGGAACTTTACGGCCAGTCAGTCAGTCAGTTAGTCGTTGGCATTACTTGTCTTGGCTGTTGACATTGTTGCTGTCGCTGTTGTTGTTGCAGTTGTTGTTGTTGTTGTTCTATTAGCTGTTATTGCTGCTCACAAGTTGTGTTGTCGAGTAGTGAATCGATTTGCATTTGCATTTAGTATTATTGGGTGGCATTTGAGCTTTCAGCACTTACCTGCCATCTAATCATGACATGCGTCACTTTGTCCTCTGTACGCACGGAGAGGACAAAATCACCTGGTTTACTTTGAGATTCACGGACAAGAAACGAACCATTCTTGCCACGCTCCAGTATCAATTTTTCAGCTTCTTTGCCAGAAAGATTGCCGTGAAACCATCTGCAAAATACACAAAAAACACAAAAAAAAATGAAACAAATGTTTTACTTGACTATAATATTATTATTATTATTGGACTTTGAATTTATATGTATATATATATATATATATAGAGATATATATTTAATAGTTACGCGTGGGTTTCTTGAGTTTAAGCAGCTGTTCTGAGTGAATGGTTTGAACTGAAAACTGAAAACTGGACTCCTGACTCTGCTCTCCGTATTGCTGTCTCTCTGGCAGAATGTTGTTTTTGTTGTTGTTGTTATTATTTTTCTTTATTTATTATGTGTTGTGCTGTGTTGTGTTTATTTTCTTGCTACGTGCGCGCTTGAAATGCAACTATGAACTGCACACACAGCTATTTGCCAGGCATGTGAGAAGCGCTAAGCGCTAAGCGACAACAACAAAACTAAAAACGATGCCGACAACGACAACGACAACGACGACGACGACGACGACGTCGATGACGAGTAGGAAATCCAAATAAAAATACAAACACACACGAGTCGTGTGCGAGTGCGAAAAACGAAAATGAAAATGAAAACAAACACAAATCGACATCGAAATTGAGTTGCATTGCACCACATCGCACCACATCATCGCATCGGTTCAAATACGCGCGTGTACACTTAGAGAAAAACCTGGCATCGAATCCCAGAACGAATTTTGCATTTGCAATTTGTTCTTGAGTCATTATTGATAGATGATTTGAATTGACCTTATGAGCAATAAGCTTATGCATTGATTGCACTGCTGGAATACTTCAAAACACATTCTTTTTTTTTTTCAAATTAAAATGAATTTACGTTCTTAGTTTTGCTGAGTGTACGAGTGCACACACACAAAAAAAAAACAGTAAAGAAAACAGACAACTGCAAGGCAAACAACAACAACAACAAAAACAACAAGTGCAAGTTGCTGTTGCTGTTGCTGTTGCCTTAAGCTGAGCATATAAGGCATTATCGCAGTCGCCTGTGATGGCCAGACAGGCCAGTTGACATAAAGCACCATACATATATACATACATATATATATACATATATACATATATGTGCAATAGTTTGACACAGATAGGAAAAGTCGTCAAAATAGTTGAGTCAATCATTTGTTTACTGTTTTGTTGATCTGCTCAAAAACAGCTTAAAATCAATTACCAATGCACTGCTTGCCATGCCGAGCAAGCAGTGCGAAACGCTTTTCTCAAATGCAAAAGTTGAACAATAATTTTCATATTTAAAGTAGATATAAAACTAGTTAATAGCAAATAATTTCGCACACAGATTACAGGGTATCTGTATCTATTTTTCTAGAATAGCCGTATTTGTTTGTCAGCAGTTGTTGTTGTTGTTTTTATGCTGAGACGCGTTTGGATTTTGTTTTCGTCTTTGAAAATGTTTGGCAAATAGTGTTGAACTCATTTGCATAAATAACACTAACTTAAAAAACTTGCTTTGAATTCGAAATTCGAACACAAATACCCAGAAAGAACTCAATTAAGTTTCAGTTTCAGTTGGGTGGTTGACTGACTAATAAAAATGGGTGGAGCTTCAGGCAGATAGATAGATTGATAGATAGATAGAAGTCAACGTCATCTAGACGGTTTAGCACTTAGTTGAGTTCGTCGGCATCTCCGAAATATGTATGTGTTAAGTAAAGCTCGTAAATCGGGGCAGACGAGCGACATTTAAAACCCAACACACAAATCAATCGAAAAGCCAGTTTCAATTTAAAGTTGTTGTTTGTTAATTTTTTTTTTTTTTGGGTTCATAGTTATCATAAAATACGACGAAAGACTTAGCAGACAAAACACCTGCTCCCCATTCCTCCATTCTCAATGAACGATTTATCTTCCGCATGTAAAAGTATGCGAGTGCTATTTATAGATATAGTTAGAGACTTGACTTAACAATCGTTGCAATGAACACTTCAACTACAATTACATATTCAAGGTGGTCCGGACGGAATAGTTATGCTACAAATGATAAGAGTTTCGTCATGTTTATGTCGACGATGTGCTATTTTTAGCACCCGACCGGAAATGGCATTGAATCGCGAGTCGAATCGAGTTGTCGATAGTTCGATAATTCTAATCGATATCGATAAGTGCAGAATAGTGAATTGATTGCATTTGTGCGCACTTTGAAGTGGATTAGAACAACTTGCCCACTTCAATTGTTATCAATAGTTTGAAGCGCTTTTCAAGCACTTAAGACAAATATAAATCACCAGATTGAAACTATAAATTATAGTTAAAAAGCGAATTCAATTTGCAAACCGGTTTCGATCAAAATGCAAATTCAATTTGATGGTGTCGCAGCAGTCAGCTTACTGTCGGCCACAGTCTCCGCTCGAAATTGAGTAAATGCAACTCTGATGCTTCAATAACTTTGTACTTTTTATATTCGATTTGCATATTTTCGTACATATTTTGTAGCTGCGCATTCTTTTATCTTCTTTCTGCTTCTTCTTTTATTTTATTATTTTTTTTTTTTTTGTTGGTTTTGTTTTGCTCTGTGATTCAACACAATCGAGTTGGCTTTTTGGACAGTCAACAGTCAACAGACCAATTAGCACCTTTCTTAGTGTCGCACAAAATGTATAAGCTAGCCTACCTACCCCCCTCCCCCCCCCCTCAACACCTTTGCCACATTTTTACCGTGTCCCCTTTTCAACTGACGAACCGGCATTAACTGTTCAATCTGAACAGCAATTACTTTTCACTTTAATAAAGAAATTTTTTTCCTCGGTCAGCGTTACATCAATGATTTGTATACCCTGTAAATCATGGGGTGTTCTGTGTAAGGCCGTTTTGATTCGTTAAGATTTAAAGACAAGCATTGATTTTGCTTAAAAATAAGCTTTATGCACAAATTGAAAATAGTTTCCGTATGCGACAGAGTGAAAAACAAATGACTTGCAGAGGTGACACAGGGGGGCAAGATAGGGCATCCCAAGGTCGATCATTGTGAGGTTAAGCACGCTTGCTTATTACAGTTACAGTTACGCACAGGAAGCAGGCAAGTATCTCTTTCTCTTTCTATATATAAATACATATATATACAGATATATATATATATATGTGTGTGAACCTGTTGGCCATTCATGAATGCGAAGACGTTGCCAAAAAGGTCAACAAACAGCGCAGCTCAGCTCAGCTCATATAATTATGTATATATGTAGATCGCGTATTATATATCGTATATTTTGTATATTGTATAAATTAGTATTTGTCACAAGTTGAGCATTTTGTGTGCCAACGCACCTGCAAAACAAACGAGCAGCGAAGCGAATTAAGAACCGAAAGCTGACAATCTGGAGGCTGGACATATATACATATATACTTACATACATACATACATACATACATACATACATACATACATACATACATACATACGTATATATACAAACTTACAGGGACCCGGAGAAAAAGTGCTGGAACTGAGATTTTCGTTTCGTTTTCTTCGTTTTGCTATTCAAATTGGATCAGTTTTATCATTCTTCAACATCGAAATTTCTAAATCACAAAATACTCATTGCAAGCAATTTGATGCTTGAATTAAGCGTCAAGTACAAAATTTGATTTAAGCTGATTTCGTTTTAATTGAAGATGACACGCATAAATGAAGAATTTTGTGCAATTGTCTAGAATTTTGGAAACTGCTCGAATTTTAAGTACAAAAGTCGAAGATTTTCTCGTTGATCTGGTTGATGTTAATGTCCATTGCAAATAAACTGCAGTTGTTAAATATATTTTCAAATAAGACAGCCACAAATAGGTTACAAAAACATCTCAAAAGATTTCCATTCTCAAACTGAACCGCATACACAGAGCATATTTGAGTCGTATATAAATAAGCACATTAAATTTTGTTTTTTTTTTCTTGTTTTTACATTCACATTAATTTGTTTATCAAAATCATTGAACAAGCTAAAACAAAAATGCTGCTGTTGTTTTATTTTTCTCTATCTTTTTTGCCAACGCTTTCAAACGGAAATATGCGAAAAGAAAATAAAACCATTAAAAAAAACAATATTTAAAAAATGAGTTAGCTAACAAAATGCAAAACAATTTGCGTTTGACAGCCTGCACTTGAAGCTGTCAAGGCAATCGAGAAGGGGAGAATTGAGGGGTGCAATTTGACATTGGGGCGAAGAGGGGGGTGCGGAGGTGGGGGGATGTGATGAAGGGGATGATGTTAATTGTTACGCAGCAATTTAAACGGTAAACTGCGAAACGAGCTAAACAGCGAGTAAATTAAAACTGAACAAATACGGAAATAATAATAAAAAAAAAAGAATTTAATAGTTGATAATATTACAAAATCCTCGTATCCCTTCAGAGGAGATTTCACAATTTTTAATTTATAAAACTGCAGAGCTAAGCTAAACTAGAAAACCCCAACTGATTTAAAGAGAGATGAATAACTGCAAACTAGGCAAATAAAAAATTCTTCAATTATCAATCTTAAAGCGAAAAATCTAACAATTGGAATTAGAAGGGAAAAGCAAGATTAGAAAAATATTCAACGATCTAACGAATGTCAGCGAATAGTGTCCACAATGATAATATTAAATGGAAAAGAAGCTTAGAATTTGGGTTATGAATGCCATAAATACTTAATGCTATTACAAATATTATTATGATTTAATCTATCAAATGCAAAAAAGTTTCCATATTTGCTCTCGAAACACACACAAACACACACACTGAGAGACTATCAACAAAGACACACGTGTGTGTGATAATAGAGTAAACAGATACAATACAAAGAATCGAAAGAATGGGCAAACAAGGCAGATAACAGTGAGACAGAAGATAGAAGACAGAAGACAGAAGGCAGAAGACTGCAGAGAAGAAGACTGAGGACAGAAGAGTTTGCACAGAAGGCAGATCTAAATCATCGCCAGATACGAGCCTGCTATATAGATACAATCACATACGCATTAACAGATACAGATACAGATACAGATACAGATAGAAATTCCCGGTAAGTGAGATTTTATCTGATTTATATAGCTTTCAAAGCTCGTTTATGTGTTAAGCCATTTAGCCATTTAGCGTAGATTATTTCATTAGAACTCTGTCCGCAGCCGCTAAATGCAAAGATCAATAAATAGGCCAGACAAACAGTAATTGTCAAAGCGACGAATACCCTGTACAAATGTTTGGGAATCACGTAACGAAAATAATAGAATTCTAGAATTGTATACCCTGTACTTAAATACCGTGAAGCATTTTGTGTGTTCAAAGATTAGCAAGAATACGTTAAGGAATTGGAAATTTAATTAAAAACCAAGAAGAAAAAGCTGCAGACTCGAGTGGCCGTGCAAAGTATACCCTGTAATGTGGAACTGCATAAGTGTGAGATTGCTTGTTAAAAGCTTGGTAAGGATACTTAAGTAAACACAATATATATATATATATATATATATATATATATATATAAATATTGAAAGCTGTTCGCTCAGATCATAAATCTAAACAAGAAAGCTCGAAATCAATGAAAAATTGATGTGCAGGCGTTTGTTTACCCATATTTATAACTACACAAACAGTGTGTGCGGTGTTTGTCATATATATTCATATACACACATATATCTATACATATATATATATATATATATATGAATATGTATTTATTAGAATGTCACTAGGCCCACTCAGTTTGATGTTGTTGTTGTTGTTGACGCTTAAATATTTGCCCATTTGCGTGGCAATTTTAGGCACATGACAATTTGTTGTTGCTTTAGCAAATGTTGTTGTCGTTTTTGCTCTGTGATGAGCTTATTAGTTTGTTGTTAATGCCAACTAAAAACAACAACAACAGCAACACCAATAAACATTGAGGCAATAGTTTAATTTGTGGCCTGCACGCGCCTCTAAAAAAAAAGTGACAATAAATAATAATTAAGAGCGTACATGACTAGCTGATACCCTGGGACCCATTAATTCCCTTACTTTAGCGTTTTTGTTTTTTTTTTGTGCACCCAAATGCAACATTTTGTAGATCATTAAGCTGACATAAATCGGAGCAGGGGTGGCTGTTGGGGGTTATTTTCTGTTCTGTTCTGTTCGTCATTTGCTGTCATTTCATGTAAATCAAATTTACATTTTTGCTAGTCAATAATTTTTAAATGTTTGCACAGGGTATAAAAAAGGTCGCACACAAAAAACAAAAAATATAAAAAAAGCAGGTGTTAATTACGAGCGCGTTTTAAAACGCCTGCGATTTGAACTGCTTTGATTTTTGTTGCTGTTGTTGTTGTTGCTGTTGCTGCTGTTGCGACTTACGTGTAGCCGTGGAGTTGCACACGCATGGTTGCAAGGTGCGCCAGTGTGCCGCTGGAGCCGCCGAAGGAGCTTGCCGCAAAACTGGGCGGCGTTGCCGTCCACGATGTGGGCGTGGCCGGATACGAGGAATTGTGACCATCGCTGCAGCTGCCGCTGCTGTTGCCGCTGTACCTATTGCTGCCGTTGTAGCTGCTGCAGTTGCTGACACGCGGCGTGGCAAGCAGTGGAACGGGCAGATGCAGTGATTCCGTTGAGGAGCTGCTCGATGAGCCACCAGGAATGGGCCGTGTCGACGAGCGACGTCTATTTGCACGACTGTGTTGCCTGTTGTAGTTGTTGCTGTTGTTGTTGTGTGCAACGCCGCGTATGATTAATGCCAGCTCATCGTTGCTCATGCAATTCTTGCACTCGGCTGTTGTTGCCTTTGTCTTTTGACTCTTGCTCAGCTTGCTCTTTGAGTCTCTTCTGCCCGCCGATGTTGTTGCTGTTGTTGTTGCTGGTGTTGTTGTTGTTGTATTTGTTGTTGTTGTTGTTCGGCCATTGCCGTAGTGCGCTTGAATTGCCCGCTCGTATTCAAAATTGCGCTCCTTATTGTAAACATTATTATTATTATTGTTATTATTATTGTTGCTGTTGTTGTTAATATCATTCGTATTGTTGTTGTTGTTGTTGTTGTAGACCTGCTTCTCCTGCAGCTTGTGGTTGACAACATGTCCCAGCGAACTGGACAATTTCTCCAGGCACTTGTTGAATAACATTTTGTTTGCTTTTTTTTTAGCACGTTTTTTCTCAGTATTAGTAACTACTGCACTTTTTTTTCACACACACAACACTTGTGTTTAAATAGGCAATAACAAAAAAAACAAAAAGTATCAATAAATAAATATATGGAAAATGAAAGACAAACAAATTACGCAAAAGATACACTGGGGAAAAAACGATGTTGTTGATATTACTTGTTGGAGTTGGTGTTGCTGTTGTTGCTTTGTGTTATTACACAACTTACAACAAGAATGAGAACTTGTTGCTTTTTATTTTGTATAAATAATAATAGTCTTGCGTATGCTTGAAAATGTTTTTCATTTGTGTGTATTTATTGGACAAATTTCTTGAAAGCCGACAGAAATCTCTTCTCTTTGGCTACCGTTGATTTCGTTGTTGTTGTTATTGTTGCTGCTTTCGTTGTTTTTGTTGCTGCTGCCAATTTTGAGGCTGTTGCTGCTGCTGCCTCGTCGAGTCGCGTTTGTGCCGCAATCAAATGCTCAAATACAAATGTGGCCGAAGGCATAATAATTTATCGCGTAAATAATATCAATATGTATATATATATATATATGTCTGTTTTACTATATATATCGTTTTCCTTCTGTTTTTTAAGTTTTAAAATTCAGTTTAAATCGCCCACGCACTAATTTCAACTGCTTTCACTGCTTGGTTGAGTTTGATTTGAACTGCTTTATTGATTTGTCGCCTATAGCTTGTGTTGTTACGCCGCTGAACCGCAGCGCGAGAATGAAGCTCCAGCAGCCAAGTGTGAACCTTTTAGCTCAAGTCTCTGCTCCGAATGCTTCGTGTGCGCCTTGTCGATCTTCGTCGGCGCTGCTCGTGTCGTCGTCGTCGCCGGGAGTTGCTTGCTGTTGTTGTTCTTAACTTGCGTGTTTGTTGCTCTTTTTTTGCTTGTTGTTATTCTAGCTTGCTGTTGTTTTTGTTGTTGTTCGTGCCGCTTGCGCTCTGCCGCTGTGTTCTAAGCGCTCAGATCGTGTGCTCGTGAATGAATGAATGCTGGCTGACTGCGTGCGACGCTTTTTGTATGAAATGCACAGAAATGCGACGGAACCGAGTCTGGATCAGATTGGGGACTCGAGTACTTAAACTCAAACTCAAACTCGAATTCGAGCTCGTCTTAATCTTGGTCATAATATGTCAAAGGCGTACAAAACATACAACGCAGGCGCAATTTTTGTTTTCTTTATTTTCATTTCTTTATTTGTTTTTTTTTTGTGGGGGCGTCGCCGTCATTCAGTTTGCGTATCTTTTGTTTTTCTTTTGCCTCAGCCGCTTGCACTGCTTGTGCAAGTTCAGCAAACACAGTAAAGTTGTCAAAAAAAATAGGTTCACTAAACTTAACGAACAAATTAAATAAACTGTGACTTGTGCAATTCATTTAATGTGTTTTATTTTATGTTCTTTTAGCACAAGCTTGACAATTAAATAAATAAATAAAGGAACTACAAATGTGCATATTGCCTTGATTGTAGTTCATCTAGTTCATTTAGTTCGTTAACTCGTTCGTTCTGAAAGTGCGTTTGCCAAAAAGCTTTCCAAAGCACATTCTTTGATATTACGCTTCAGCTGCATTTCACAGCTGTTAAATTCTTTTGCACTTTCGAGCAAGAACCGTTTGAAAGCCCATCATTCGCATCATATAAGCCATCTGGCTGCACTTTTGCGTTCTGTGGTGGGGAAAGGAGCCGAGGCCGGAGCGGAGCGGGGCGGGTTGGATCGGGTGACTAATTTAAGTTTTAACATATGCGACAATTTTTCAACTGTAATGTATTTAGTTGAGCAGCTATTTGAATGCTACGCATTCGAATTGACAGCATGAATCAGAATCCCAATTCGCCTTTATATGCTTCTCTGTGTATGTGTGTGTATATATATGGTCATAATGTTGATGGTACATATATATGGCAGCAGCAGTCGTGTAACAGCGTCGGCGCCAGTGTTGCCTACCACCGGAAATGAAACTGAAACCGAATAACAACAATGCTGACAATTTTTGTGTGTTGCGTCTTTGGGAAGTTTGTTGTTCTCAGAGAGCAAGAGAGAGCAAGAGAGGGCGAGAGTGTCAGAGTGGTTGCGAGGGATAAGGTGTGAGCCAAAGAGAGACGACTCTTCTATGGCGCAGGCGCAGACGTCAGAGTCTCTGAGTCGGCAGAACGTGCCGCGCATATTTGGCAAGCAAATTTTGTTTTTTTTTTTGGCTTTCTTGCCTGCGCTCATGATCTTATGACGATGCACAGTGGTTCGAGAGCGTTGGACATTGAACCAAATTCGATTACTAAGCGAAACGAGTAATAAGAATAGAATACAAATTATGTGCATATGAAAATTAATTATACATTTTCAGGCGGGAATAATTTTAAATTGAGGCAATTTATTCTCGAGTAAAAACAAACTTAAATCAAATTGTTGTCTTCACTCAAGCTTTGTACTTTTTATTTGCTATGGTGGATCTCAAAGCTTACAAATTAATTTCGTAATCGTTTCGTTGCGCTTATCAACCACTGTGCGGAGGCAGTTGCGATTCGAATTGGGCGGTTTACACTGTGGGGGTTGTTTGTCGATGACAAACCAATCCCCTCATCGTCGCCTCCCGAATCATCATAATCATCATCATCATCGTCGTCATCATGATCATCATCATCATCATGATCATCAACTTCAACATCATCGAATTTCGTTGGAAGAACGTCAAGCGAGAATGCTTCAAAGTCGTAAACAAAAACCAATCACATTAATCAGCTTCAAAAATGTGTAATAAAACCCAAAACAAAAAACACAAAAACACTCAACTTACAATTTACAAAAGTTGAAGAAAATTAGTTTAGCCAGTCTAAATGTCTAAACGACAAACATGACTGTGCCTTTCGAGTTATCTCAATTAAGTTATGGCTAAAATTACACGATGAACCCGATACACTGCACAAAGTCTAAGCTTATTCAAATGATTTAGTAAGAAAATATGTCTTTTTTTCATCAAGTTGATGGCATTTCCGCTGTACGTGGTATCAAAGATGCAGTCAGATCCGTGTATGACTAAGTCAAATGCCTGAACTTTAGCCTTTTTTACAGGGTATACGCCTGTGCAGTGACTGTACTTCGTTGGTGACTCATCGCTCGTCGGCAAGATGAGTCACAAATCCTAACAATTATGCCTTGATTCATAATATTTATACAAAATCTATGCTAATAACTTAAAGCGCGCTAAACGACTTTCTTGATTTATGATGCACTGCTTTCCGCTCACCAAACAGGAGCAAGCAGGAGTAAGCAGTTCACAAATTTCAGCTTCACTTCGAGCTTTAACTAGTAGTTAAATTTGATCTGTTTTGACCTTGAACGTGTTTGTTACCGGCCTATTAAAAAGCGGCTAATAACCCACAGGCCCAGCCTTAGGCCCAGTCCCAGTAAAAGTTGTGCGATATATATATATAGTACCACAATTGTCGGGAATACCCAAGATAATTCGGAACTAATTGCTAACTTTTTGCGGAAACATTTTACACTTTAAATAGCCGGAATCGAAATTCTTTGAATTAAGAATATATTTGTGCTTTTAGCAGTTTTTTGCTCAGTGTATATGCGATCAGTTGTACTTTGGGATTTGGGGATCTGGGGTTCTGGGGATCGGGGTCTGGGATTCAGATTGAGATTGGGCAACCCGAATGCGTCGCATAGCTTCGCGCCTCGCATATTGAATGCCGCCATTTGCGCACGCAACTCGAAAATGTTATTAAACAATAAATTATGTTTATTTTTTGTACAGTTCATTTTACTATTGTTGCTATTGTTGCTATTGTTGTTGTCGTCCGTCGTGCCCAAATGCGATCGTGGAGCTTTATACACACCATTATCAATAAAACTCGATGTTGTTTTTATGGTTAGCAACAATATTTTGTGGCAAGCGAAGGTCAATGCATTTATAGAACTTTATAATATAAATATTGAAAAGCAGAAGAATAAAGATCTGGCAATTTATTGTATTGCAAAAAATACTCATTACAACACTCAGAAAAATAATTATTCAAGTTTTCTTGTTTTTAGAAATAGTTTTTAAGTACACGAAAAGCAATTTCCCTAAATTAGAAATACTTTTTTCTCATTGTTAGAGTTTTGTGTATACATTTAAAAGAAAAAACCCCGGGAAAGAAAATCCCAGATTTTTTAAGATATACTTTCTGTATAATTAGGTGAGTTAACCTCTAAGTGAAGCAGTTTGATTTTTTAAATGAGTTCTTAAAGTTCTAGTTAATCATGGCGCCGTTTTAGTTTAATTTGAAAATGGGTTAAAGAACTTGACTACATCAAATAGATGCAAAAATCGTACTTTAAGTGATTCAAGTTCTGGCTATATGTATATAAAGCGCTAGTTCTTCATTAAGAACCAAATTCTTAACGCTGATTCAGTTTAATTTAATATAATATAACTAATAATTATAAATAAATATTATAATTTAAGAACTCAATTTCTTTAAATGAGATCAATTTGCAGTCAGCAACAATCTTAAAAAATGTTACAGCAAAAAGTTCAAAATAAAATTTCTTTTGTGGTCAGAACTATGAGTTTTGACTTTGGCCTTTTGCCTGTTTATATAGTATATAGTAAATATATATATATATATCACATACATATATATATATATATATTATATAGTAAGTCGAAGCTTTATCTTTGGACTGACACGTTTTGCTCGAAACGTCTTTAGGCAAGTTAGTTGAGAATATAATTTAGCAGGCTAGTTTCAAGCGGTGTTAGTTAATTTTGAATTATGGACCTTGCTCCGTGAAAAGGGTGTTATGGGTGACAGCACGTTAGATAAATAGACGGAATTTTTTGGGTTTTACGTGCGCAAATCGCAAAATGGCAAAATGGCTGACAAAGTGAATGTAAACCAGGTCAAAATGCTGGTTCCAGTTAGACGCAATTGAAAAGTAAGTGACTTTCTCTAACTAACTTACTTCCGTGTTGGCAAATACAAATATAAATGTATACCTATATATATCTATATCTATATATATACATATATTATAAATATTATATTATATGTGAAGGACAACCTTTCGCCATAATGATCGTGCACGTTTTTCCGTTTCGAGTTCGTGTCGAGGGATTTACCTGAATCAATAATCATGCGGTTGACTCTGCCCCCAACCAATCCCCCCTCTAACCGACAGCTCGTCTGTCCGACTGTCCGTTTGTCCGTCTGTCCGTCAGTCCGTCTTTGTCCATTTGCGGTTAGCTGCACGTTCGTGCCGAGCGCTTTTAATCGTGTCGGCGAGCCATTTAGGATACAATTTATACACGTCTCTATTTATATATATATATACATGCAGATATATATATATATATATATATATAAGATATATATAGCGTAGTATAATAAGACTCATGTGTAGGCAAGCATCTAACTGTTTAGGTTTCGTGAGCACGCATTCGATTTCGCATTTAACACTGAGCGGGGAAGCACAGCTGATTGTTCAATCATTTTGTTATCGATAACAGCATTAGTTAACTGGCATTTTCATTTGACAACCACTTCAATTGCGATTAATTTTCTTAACGTTCTAACGTCATATCCCAATTAAAGTTGCAGTCAAATATAATTAACCGAAGACCTGATGAAATGTTCAAGTGCTTGTCAAGTGATTGTTAGTTTTGAAAAGCACATATAAAAAAACACGTTCTACAAATTCTTCAAGCCTATATTTTAATTTACGATTAACAGCTGACAGGTCACAGACAGGTAGAAAAATGTGTCTGACTTTAAGCACAACAAAAAAGTGGATAAGCTTAGTCTTAGTCACAATTTTAGAGTTGAAATTTAGTTACTAATCGATCAGCATAGTACTCTGTGCTTGATCACATACAGATGGAAGGTCATTTCAAAAATAACAAATTAAACACAAATGGCACGTTACCTGAACATCAGTTAATCAGTTAATCAGTCGTCTCAATTACGATAGATCCGAGATCGGAGCAAAACAGAACAATTATTCATTTATGCCTGCATAAGAGCTCCATCTTCTCTTCCTCTCTGTTTTGGGCGGGGAACTACTTTTAGGAATGAGACTATAACGGCAACAACAACAACAACAGCAACAACATTTCAGTAGATCAAACAATCTGATCAGGTGATCAAAGTTTGATCAACAGTTGCTGTTGAATATTATCGTCTTATCGTAGAATGCGAACAGTTAAATGGGCCAAATAAATATTGATGATAAAATTCCAACGGCGCCTGATCAGGATGTCAGAGTGCTTAAGCTGATGTCTCTGCTGTGTGTGGTGTGTGTGTGGGGTGTGTGTGGGGTGTGTGTGTGTGTGTGGGGTGTGTGTGTATGTTGTCTGTGGTGTATGTGACTGACGACACGCACCACCAAGACAATTCTCTAGTATATGAGCAATTAATGTCGCAGCTACAGATACAGATTCCCATAACGAGATACCAAACAGGCGGACAAACATGACGAAGTAGTTACACTCAGCAAATTTATATACTTATCTGAATTTAGGCCATATGTTACATAAAAACCGGACGTCAAACCCAAAATGGAGCCGCAACTTTATCGGAAACGCAATTCAAATTTATTGTCAAAAAAACAGTTACAGGTTCCTTCTAGTTCCAAAACACAATTAATTTTGATAGAAGTACAAGTAGAAGAACTGTTCCCAAAAGTAACAGAAAAGGCATGTCTCCATACCATAACCATACACTTTAAGTGAATTTTATTTATTTTAAATATCCTTTTTTTGGAATTAAAAACTTTGATCTTAAAATATTTAAGATTAGAAATGAGAACAGACACATTTAACTTTTGAAAACAAATATAAAGTATAAGTGAATTGCAAGAATAAAGGGCATAATTTCTTTAAGTGTATATAGTCACGATTACGGCTTTGGCTTCAGAGAAGCTGCCAACGTGTACGGCATAATTTATAAAGCATTTGTAGGCTTGTCTTAATGACAAAAAATTGAAAACATTTAACAATTCAAGCATTTCCAAACGAAGGCGTACTGTAAATAGACGTGGGCGGGGTGAGGAGGGTGGGGGAAGGGGAAGGTGGCTACAGGGAAGGGTAGGGATTACAGGTGTTTACTGTACGCGACCCATTATCCAACGTCACGCAAAACAACAAGTTGAAAACTTAATTGATTATTTGTTAGATTTGTGGTCGGCTCAAGTGATTCAAGTGGTTCGAATTTCTAGTATATATATATATATATATATATATATATATATATAGTATATATGTTTATAACAGAGCACGATATGTGTACATAGAGTCAACAGGCGACTGGAGAAGAAGAAAGTAATGCAATTACAATTCAAAGTTCACAATTATCGCTTTTAATTGCAACTATTAAAATGCGACGCATAACAATAAATTACAAATTCAGTTCAGTCCGCTCAAAGGTTGAACAAAGGCAGTCCCAAGGGGCGGTGCGAAGGCAAGGGGAGCAGGCGAGGGGCGGGGACCGTGTCTCCAAGGACCATTTAGCAATTTAGCAAAGAAACTGCAACTTGAAGCCATTTAAAATAAGCAAAAGGGGAGGAATGACAGATTGAACAGACAGCAGGAAGCATTTCCGCTATATATATATATATATATAGTCTTGATCAACAAAGAGAACTTAAAGACTTCAAATTTGAATGGTAAGTTTTCGTTTACCATAGGCACATCAAGCAGAATATGAATTCCGATTGTAATTAAAGCCATCATTTGAAATATAAATATTTTTCTATGCGTCTTATCAAAGACTTGAAACAACAAAGACAGGGTAACTGCTAGTCCCGACTGACATTGTTGTTACAGTTCATATAATTGACAGGCATTTTAATTGGCTTGTATATTTAACATTTTTTTCTAGTATGCATGCATATTCTCAGTTATTAGTTATGAAAGTGTAAATGAAATAAGTTGTGTGTGTGAACACGGGCCAGCAATTAGGCAAAGATCGCAATTTACCTAGAAACATTACTAATCAAGGGCTCAAAGCAACTTATATAAATATATATATATATAGATATATACTTGTTGGGTATATATGGGGAAAGTGGGCTAACCAAAATAATCAGCAAGGAACTAAGAACTACGGAACTGCGCTGAAAGCTGACGTTCAACATCCAATTTGAGCGTAATACAAAATTCGCACGTCACAAACAAAAGTGACAAATCTGACGAAAGTGGGGAGTACAAATCAAAATCACAATTAAAATGAAGAAATTACATAAACAGACGCAACAAATATAAATAAGTTGTAAGTGAGTACGCAGGAATTATAAGTAACGATATATAAATAAACCGCAATCGAGAACAAAACGGATCGGCTAATTCGACCCACAGAACGTCACTCGACTGATCTCGACGGGGTGTGTGTGGATAAAAGCACAAGGGTTATCCAAATTAATGGGCCCAGGGCAGGGGGCCGACAATTTGTAGAGTGCGTCAAAGGTGGAGACAGAGACACAGACACAGAGAGAGAGAGAGAGAGAGAGAAACACTTAACACAGTTAAAAAGCGCGATTTGCAGTTAATTTTTTGATTTGGGTGTATTTTTAAGTGCATCCCAAAACAAAATTAGCCAGCAAAGAGACAGACAGATAAAAGAGAAAGAGATAGAAAGAGAGGCGGTTGGTGGGAGTGGCACAAAAGGTGGCTGACCGTTAGGATGCGGAAAACGCAACAACAAAAACAACAACGACTAATTGAAAGCGCATTAAGCACTTAAACAAAAGAGCAGAGAGAGAGAGAAAGAAAGAGAGCGAGTGGGGAGAAATGTGTGTGGGGGAAAGAGCGAGCACGCTTTGCTAATTGCATGGAAGAGCCATTGTAATAAAATCTTTGACAGTCAAACAAAAAATGTTAATAAACCATAAATTTAAAAAAACCAACAAAAAAAACGATATAAATAAATATACTTTGTGTGGGTTGCAAATGAGCAAGAAAAATGGCAACAATAACAACAACAACAACAACAACAATGCAATGCATTTATGGGCAATATCTAGTGGGTGTATATACACACACATACATATCTGTTTATTAATAAATTTTACTGCGTTAAATTATTCACAATAAATTTGATTGAAACGCAATGTAGAAAAAAAGTAAGTAAGTATGTTGTAGTTGAGGAGTGAGCTCGACTGCAGTATACCCTGCACCTAGCTGTTAAAAATATACTAGTTTTATTGTCAAATTTGCCTTTATACATTTTGCACACTCAAATTAAAGTGTCGCACCTATTTCACTGTCCAGCTCAATATAGACTTTTAACAAAGAAATGTGCCAAAGCAGGACTCTAGGCTATCTTAAGCCATAGATTTGTAATTTTCATTGAAAAACAATGTTGCCATATTAACAAGTAAATATATAGCATTTTAGACATGATTTTTAATTTAAAATTTATTATTTATTGTAATCGCACCTAATTTAATGTCCAGGTGTGTATGTTATCTTACAAGCAGCTTAACAGCGCACGCCTTTCTTCAGCCATGTTAACGCGCTGTTAACGCAGCAGACAGCATGTCTTTTGGCTTTTATCTTTTGTCTCTCTCTCTCTCCCTCTCCCTCGATCGTCGATAATTTGTTCGTTTGTTTATTTGTGTTTGTTTATTTGCGTAATGTGCAACGACAATTGGCAAAGTGTTCATTTATTTTGAGATGCAATTCGAACACAATTAAATATCTTAGGTTTATCATAGACTTTTCTTTTGATGGTACAAGTTTTATATATATGATATATTTACACATAGTTTATATCTGAAGTTTGATTTTACATCTACAATTTAATTATTGTTGTCAGCAAAGTTTGTTTTTTGCTTAATTTGCATTTTAGAATAGAAAACAAAAGTTGCTAAAGTTCCATCGGCAAACAGAAGTTGAAATATTCTTTTCAAACCAGTACAAAACAGTTGGAACAGTGGCATTTTTGGGATTTGCTGAACCATTTCATTGCAAAATTTATTTATTAAGAAATATTTAGTTTTTAAAAGAATTTGCAATATTTAATGCAATAAAAGCACATTGACTGTAAACTTAAAAATAACTCTTGGCCAGCAAATGGTTCATTATTTCTATGGAATCAAAAAAATGCGCTGAGAAGATAACATACAGATAACATAACATAGCACAAGTATGTCTGTGAGTGAGTGTGTGTGTGTGTGTGTGTGAAATGACTCCAACGCAAAATATGTAAACACTCGAGCACGAAAAGTGTATTTTTAAATAGGTCAATAAATCATTAGCGTGCAAAAGCATAGATATGCATAGAACGCACACAGGCACACACAAATGCCAATCTAATGAGCACGCATGTATCTATGTATGTATGCATGCATGTGTGTGTGTGTGTGTGCATATAGTGTATGATGGTATGTATTGTGTGTAGACAGCATGGCGACAGCTGCGACTGTATATTGATAACATAACATTAGCAGCTGTTGCAAGCCGAGCGACAAATGCAAAAAATAATAATAATAACAGAAATGCCCAGATGTTTTCTAGCAGAAGATGTGCAACGATCGTCATAGATGAAGTCCGATTAGTCCGATTTAATCAAAGTCAGAGCATCAATTGCATATTTTAGTGAACATTCACAGATACGAGAATGTAAATTGTATATCTATGCACTACTCATAAAATGTATTAAGTATATTCAAATGAAATAAAAATTAACCGAATTAGAATAGGATGTCAGCTGAATTGATATAGCAGTGATAACAAAGATAACAAAAGATAACAGAGCTGCAGAGCTGCTGTTACTGTTACTGTTACTCGCACTGTTAGTGTTAACTGTTAGTTGGACTCACCTTTCCGTTGTGGGCTCGGCACAAATGAGCGCCTGTTTCAGCTCAATGGCCTGGCCATTCTTCTCCTTCAGCTCCCCGTTCTCACTGTAGTACTGAACCAGTTCCGGCAACGTTGCGAACTTCTCACCTGCAAGCGATGTTAAAGCGCCACTGTTATCATAACATAATGGCCAATGTTACGAGATTGTTCTGCTTACCGCCATAAAGATCGAAGAAATCGCCATTGTTTTGGATTTTAATGTGGGTGACCTCGTTGCCGCGGCGCACAGAAAGGGTGAATGCACCGGGATTTGAGGATGAGAGGCGCGCCAAATATGAACCGTCATAGCCTTGTTCCTGTAGCAATTTTTCAGCTTCGATGCCCGATATCGTTGGGTGGAACCATCTGCAAATAAACAGATATACATATACATAATATACACACACATATATATATGTATATATATATATATATATATACACATATGTACAAGTGCGAGTGTATGTGTGCGTAGAGGGTGTAGCGTGTGCGAGTGTGTGTGTGTGTGTGTGTGTGTGTGCAGATATAGTATTGCTAAAGTTGGGTTCGCCGCGTGTCGTGTTTTTTGTGTGCGCACTAAATAAAAAAAAAAAATGTGAAAACTAATAAAATCACTCTGAGCAATGATTATAGTAGTTAACAAGTTATCAAAACAAATGTGTCTAACATTTCCAAGCGAATTTCATACAAATATCGCGACACGAATATTTCGCAATTCGCAATGTTGTTTTTTCTTCCACTTTTTTTAAACCTTACAAAAAAGTCCACAACAAAAAGATGTTAAAACTTACGATTAAATATTTTTGTATTTTTTTTTTTTGCAGTGATCACTGTGAAATTTTTGGCTGCGCGATGATCGTCGTGCTGAGGGATGGATAAACGCTGGCGCCTTGAGCGCATCTCTAATACAATACACACATGCACACATACATACATACGTACGTATGTATGTACGCAAATGTACATGTAAATGTATGTAGATATTATGTATGTAAGGTAAACCCGCACGAAACGCACACAGCAGCAAACAACGCCTCTGACAGCCCCCCTCCCCCCACCCAAAAACCAAGCTTTTTGTTGTCCGCCATCCCCCTCACCCTCGGCCTTGCCGTGACAAAATCTACATCAGCAGCAGCAATAACAGCTGTAGTTCGTAGCACAAGCAATGATACATTGAATGGGTTATGGTGGGGAGGTGTAGGGTGTGGGGGGAGCTGCTGTTGCTGTTGCTGCTGTGGGACCGGGAGCAATTTACTTTTGAACACTTTGTTGCACTTTTTATCTCAATGTTGTTTCATTTTTCGTTTCGTTTTATTTTATTATTTTTTTTTTGATTTTTGTATATACTTATACATATGTAAATAGGCCCAGAGTTGTATCTATGTGTGCGAGCGTGTATAGGTATGTGTTGCGTGTGTGTGCATTGGTACATATGTGTGTTGGCAGTGTGCGTGCGTGTGTGTGTGTATGTGTACATTGTCGTTTTTCCTATTGAATTTACCTTCGCGATGACATGTTCTTATTAAACGCGCACTTAAAAAATAAATAAATGTAACACTGAACGAAAAAAAAAAATTAATTATATATGTGTATGCTTTTGTTTAAACTTATTTTTACTGTTTTGGATACAAAAAAAAAAAAACTATGGATAGGCAAGGCTAGTTGTCGTAGTGATGGGAGCGATCGAGCACGACTGCTATCGATACCAATCAACCAGCTATCGATTTTAGCATCCGCATGCCATTCGAATGCAATATGAAAAATACGTGTGTACACACTGGCCAAACCGAAACCGACAATGTGACACAAACAATTAATTTGTGTGTTCAAATTAAATATATTTTTATTATTATATATTACACATATATATGTATATATGTATATATGGCACTTTTCCATCTAAAGTAAGGACTTTTATGTTTATTTATGCTGAGCGCTCTTGCAACATGAGGCGGCTGGTCAATAATAATTGCGGTAACCGTCTCTGCACAAAAAATGTGCTCGATTTGTGTACTCGTCTCCAATTGGAATCCGACTCGGATAAACAAAACTCGGCATTGTTTTTTTGTTGGCTTTTGTAATTTTTATTTTTTATTTAAGCAATTTAAAAGTTTTTCCCTTTTTGTATATATCGAGCATTGCATTTGCATGTATACATATATATTTAGGTATCTATATATGTAAATGTGTTCTTTTTTGTTTTGTTTTTCATTTGGGGGTTTTGGTTTTTGTTTTTGTTTTGTTTTTTTACTAATTTATTAAATATATATAATTTCCATACTTTTGATTTTAACATGGACATATCAATTAAATTTACAAATACATTTGGTTGATTTGTGTGTTTGATTAAAAAAAAAGAGTTTACCATTTTGGAATTTTGCATTTTAGTAAATATTTTCTTCTTTTCAATGTTATTATATTTATTATATTTTATCATAAAGCGCGTCACATATATATATATATCTATATATATATATATAGTATGAATCAAACATTTATGCAGTTATTTGTATGTCTTTTGTTTTTCAAAGTTTAGATCGATTTTATTTTTTAATGAATGCATATTGATTTGTTTATTTAAAGGTACCTAAGATTTGCATTAAATATTTGTTAAATCTTCCAAAAAGTTGATCAGCGTCGTTTGGAAATAAAAAAAGGGTATGCAAGCTTCGGTTAAACCGAAGTTAACAAATTTGTTAAATGGTAAATGTGATTCGTGATTTTGTTTTGGTTTGAGATGTGAAACATGATATTGAAATGTTATTTTTGCTGTTGTTGTTTTTTTGTTGTGTTTTATGTTGTATGTTTGCTTTATGCGCAGTCAACATAAGGCATATATAGATAAATAAATATACACATAGATATATATTTATTTATTTATTAAATAAAAGCACTGTGCGTCTGCCTCAATTGTAAACTATTTGTTTTGTGTTTTTATTTGTATTTCATATAATATATAATATATATAATTATATATTTCATATAGCTTGTAATTTTAGTTGCTTGTTTACATTTTATTCGTATTTATGCATTTATTGGTAAAAAGTAAATAACACAGCGTTTTGCATGCAAAAACAAAAGAAAAAATATATATATAAAAATTCAATTTAAATTGAAAATTACATTTGCAATGAAATTATCCTTTTTTTATATAATGGCCACGTACACACAGACGTTTGGAGCAAACAAAAAGTGAATAAACGTAATTACAAAACTATAGAAATAATAATAATAGTATTAAACATATTTACGATTAGCTTAAAGTAAAATGCAAATAAAAAAAAGTTACAAAAAAAGAACAATAAAATTAAATTGCAACAGTTGGAAAACAATTAAACGATTGCACAATATACACACAATACATATTGAATATACATATTTATAATAATAATTATACGATAATAATAATAAGATAAAATAATAAACCTGATGCTGAGTTGAGATTATTATTTAGCAAAATGCAAACTCGTTGGGAGCACATCTTGAAGCCAAAAGTCGAGCAAAGAGCCAAAAAGCAGTTGACAGTTATTTTTTTCTTTTTTTCTTTTTTTTTTACAGTTATATGGTATAACAACTGATGCTTAAATTACAATAGATTTTTGTTGTTGTTGTTTTCCTTGCCTATAGTACATACAATGTCTGACGATATTTTAGATTTATATTTGTAGTATGTAGAGCTTTATGTGCGATATTTAAATATGCTGGACACTAATCCAAATATCGATTTGGATTTGCAGTTGAAAGCAGCCAAGAACACAACACAAAGAAAAAAGTTACTAATAAACAAATATATTATATATATATATATAAATATGTAGATGAGAAAAGCACATATGTTGTGCTGCTTCCTCTTCTACACATATAGATATATATATATATAAATGTGTATATATATATTGTATGGCATTACAGTATGCATATGCTTATTATTTTATGTAGATTTATTTGTTTTGTTGAAGCTTGAAGATTTTTAGCGATTTTTGTAAACAACATTTTGGACTATGCGACAATTACTAACATCGTAATTTCTTTCATTTTTCTTTTCTTATCTTTTTTTTATTTTTTCAAGAGTTTCAATATAGCTTTTATTTGTTTTTTTTTTTTTGTGTTGTTTTGTTTTAATTTTCGAGTATTTAGTTGCTTAACTTGCTTAAATATTCACTTGCTCGTAGCTCTATCTCTTTCTATCTGGAGATATCGGACCTATAGCTGGGATATAGCTTAGCATTAGCGTGTTAGCTTAGCTCTCATATCGAATAATTCATACACAGGGAATATAAAACTAAACATTTAATTATAGACATACACATATGTATACACACACACACATATATATAGATATATATATATATATATATGTATATATATATACTTATATATATATGTATTGTATATGTTTCGTATAAGCACAGTTAGCGAGATAGAGCATATATTGTTGCTGTTGCAGTTGCTGTTGCTGTTGCTGTTGCAGTTGCTGTTGCTGTTGTTGCTTTAGATGTTATTGCTGTTGCAGCCTGTCATTTATGTGGGACAGAGGACCTTCAGTATGTAATCGGTGAGCAGCGTCGGCACCGTCGGACTGTCCTCATTAATAGCCTTGAGTACTGCAAGCAAATAAGTTAAATGTCAGCAAATATTGTTCGTATATATATCGAGTGCAGTTATTTATAATTTTAATCATTTATATAGTCGACAGTGTGAAAGCGAAGTCTAATTTATCCGAAAGACGATTTGAACAAATAAATAATCCCAAAAATACACAAACATCATTCAAAATCAATATATACATGCGAAACGGCAGTAAAAACTATCAATATATAACTATAAGCTATCCTATAGATGAGATTAATATAGATAGATTTACAGATTACTGATTATATTTGTTTATGAATTCTCCTACAAAGACAGACTTTCCTAAATAGATTTATCCAGTTAGAAAAAGAGTGACTGAGGCCAGTTCAACATGACTATAAACCTTATGGAATTGGATATATCTGTATTGAATTACTGTGTCCATCCTGTTATCCTGTTAGGACTTACTTTTGATCAAAACCTGCAGCGATTGATTGTTGGGCGTGCCATTCTCCAGATGATACGGTATGACTGTGGTCAAGTATTTCGGCTCTGGTCCTGTCAAGTGCAAGAAATGTTGACATTAATATTATGCACATATATATAGGGTATATATATAGGGTATATATATATATATATATTGATCGTATTGATAGTGCACCTTGGAATTTGCCGCGCTTCTTTTCGACATGATATTGTCGACGCTTGTTCTGAACTGCCAGCAGCAGGGATATGAAGGAGTTCTTCAGCTCCTTCTCGTACTCGAGCTCGTCGCGCAGCGCCAGCTCATTGATCAGCGTCTCGCTCAGCTCCTGGATGAGCATCTCCATCTCCATATACAGCTCATTCAGCTGTGTGCTGCTCAAGTATTGCAACTCTAAATAGCATGACGAGAGAGCCGATTAAGTTTATTAATTCTAGTTTATTGATTATTAATTATTGCCACTTACTCTCTGCATAGAGGGGCGCACCGAGCACTTCGCGTGCCTTCTCAATCACCTCGGAGTCGCAGTGATCGGGCTCATCCAATGGACTGTCCGCCTCATCCATGATGTCATCGATCTCCTTGATCACCTCCTCGACGGATTTAATTGGCTCATCGACATCCCCATTGAGGCCATTCAATATCAATGCATGCATATCCAGATCATTTGCCACTGCCTCATCCTCGCTGGCCAAATCATTGAACTCATCCACAGGTGTTTGTGCATTTTGTTGTTGCTGCTGTTGTTGTTTGTGTGGTGATTGTTGTTGCTGCTGCTGCTGTTGCTGCTGCTGCTGCTGGCTGCGCTGCTTTGTACGATTCTGGCCCAGATTCAAAGTCGGCATATGCATCTGGCGAGTGTACGACTTGGACCAGTCTATGGGCAGAATGTTGCCAAAGTTACCAGTTATGGTCCACCACATTCTGCAAAGCAAAATCAACAAAAACAAAGAAATATCATCTTCTTTAGAGCTGTCATTAAATGTTACACAAATATCAGCATCCTGATGAGACATGATTATAAATTAGAAATATGAAATGAGCATGTTTTTACAGTGCTTGAAAATGCTATGCTCCCGCGTAGTTGTTTGCCGCTTGACTATTGCTCTTGCTACGCTTTCTTGCTATTGTTGCAAGTACAGGTAGCATAATGGCAAGTTGTTTGCTCTTGCTACTGCTATTGCAGAGCGAAATTTTTAGCTATTGGCTCTGTTTTAGTCCATAGGAGTAGCAGTAGCAGTAGCAGAGCAATATATCTATAAACACTCACACGCTGCTCACTTATGGAATGGTTGAAAATTCCTTTATACAAATATAAGTCATAAATTTACACACAAGATGGAAAAGAATTTGTTGGCTATTAATTCCAGATGAGCAAATGTTTCATATTGCGCCCACAGCCAGCAACAAAAATACCAATGTGAAACTGGCTCAACAGCAAAATAATAAAAGGCAACAGCAGCAGCAGCAGCAGCAGCAGCAGCAGCAGCAGCAACAAACAACAACAAGAACAAGAAGAATGAGACGAAAACGAGGCAAACAAAAGTGGCACAATAAACTGGCAAGTGCCTCAACGACTGTTGACTGCCGCTCACAAGGAGGCCAGGCCAAGTAAGCAGCTGATAAAGATGCCAGGCCAAAAGGGTGCTGGGTGCTGGGTGTTGGGTGCTGGGTGCTGACTACCCTTAGAACCCCTCCCAGTCTTGAGTGTTGTATATTTGTTGGCACTGCTTGGTTGCTCTCTTTGCTGGCAAATGAAATGTCTCATTAGGCCGTCACTCCATGCAAATTAGATGCAATTAAGATTGCAGCTGAAGCAGCAGAAGTTCAGTTCAGTTCAGTTCTCAGATTGCTTAGCTGGCAGATATCCTGTAAATGAGTTGCAATTAAGTGCAGCCAGCAAGCATATAAATCAACTTAATTGTCTGACTTCAAAACTTATTGATTTTAATAGTTTTGATTCCGATTTCGGTTCAGCTAACGATTATGAATTAATTCCACATTTTGTTCAGTTTTATGGAACAGTTATGGTACTAAATGTGCCATTAATTGGTTCTCGCTTAAATACGATTGTATTTCTTTATCAGTACTTATTTCTTCAATCAAGTAGTTTGTCTCAGAGATTTCGATTTTCTTTGAAGTGCTTGAAATTCTCAAATCCATCTGGTTAGCATCTCAAAGTCAACTTATTTCAAGTACAATATATTGCTGGCAGCTGTTTACAGGGTATGCGAACAAATGACGTCGACGAGTGTCTCAAATTGCAATTGGATTGTATTGGCATGTTGCCCAGAGTTGCCCAGAGTTGCCCAGAGTTTCCCCAGTTTCCCCAGTATCCCCGTTTCGCAGTTTCTCCCCCAGTTCAGCAAAGTTTGGCATTGTGTGTCAGTCAGACAGTTTGTCTGAGAGTATGCTAATTTGTGTCTATGTGGCGAACAATTGCTATCAAATTTCACGATCAATGCCAATCATTTAATTGCCAGCGTTTCTTTGTTGTTGCTGCTGCTGTTGTTGTTTATTTGTATTCTTTTTTGTGGCTGTTGTCGCTGTTAATTGTTAATTGTTGTCTGTTGTTTTGTCTTCTTATAATTATTCATGCTCCACATTTGAGTAATTGACTGGTGTCGATTTATTGTTGTTGTTGTTGTTGTTGTTGTTGTTGTTGATGATGAGCATTTTACACTTGAGCGATTTTACAGCACAATCTCAACTGATAATGCCGATGATGATGTTGCTCTTGTTGTTGTTGTTGTTGATATTTTGAAGGAATTCGCACTTTTGCCACAGATTGCTGCGCTCTGAATATTGCTTAAATTGTAGCTTATCTTATGGCAAATACATTAATTACAACGAGAATATCAGAGCGAGTTGCTTGGGCCGCATGCTTCCAAATTAATAATAATCAACTAAATTGTTTACGGCTTTCAGCGAGTTGATTTTCAAGATTATCGATCTCTTGACGAGTCGCTGCAGCGAGTAACCCTTAACAAGTAGTTGTGACGAGCAACACTTGTAACGAGAAATGTTCAAAAAGAAAGCCAACGATTAGCTTTTGAGGAGAAACGAGTAACTAACGACCAACTATTAGCGAGTAGCTTTTAACGAGTAGTACAAACTACTAACTTTTCCAGTTTAGCAGTAAGGAATAATCCTACTGAGTAACTCTACTCCAATATAGCTCAAAGCGAGTAATTATAACGAGTAACTCTTAACCAGTATGCGTAAAGAGTAAAGAGCAGTTGCAACGAGTTACTTTTAACGAACACTTGAAACACAACTCTGACTCTGAAGTGTTACCAATTCCAAAGAGCAGTCTGTGTTTTATGTGCTGGTTTCCTTTTTTTTGTGCAACACTTGCATCCATCTGGTAACGAATAGGCACATTTTGAACTTCCGCTCACTGCAGGCATATTTAATGACGTTCGTCTGAGGAATTTGTGGTATTTGCTTGTTTTTCAATTAATTTTTCATTAATTGTTGGTCTGTTGTTGTTGTTGTTGTTGTTGTTGGTCTGCTTGACGCTGTTTCGTTTCGCTGGAAATGAATTATGTCTTGTGTCGGTTGTACTTTTTATTTGGCTTTCAATTTGTATTTCTGTGGGATTTTCGCCATTTGCCATGTGTAAATACAAATCACGAAAATACATTTCTGCCTGCAGCAAAAATAATATTAAAAACAAAGAAACAACAGCTCTATTCTATACTAGAATATTGAATACCCTTACAGAACGGAGTCCATCTAACATCGATCGTAAGTTGCTACGGGAAGCATCTTAATTATCTTCATTTATATATATTTTATATGGACAGCTATAAATGTATGTATATATATATATTATCAGCTACTATATATATATATATATATATATATATATATATATATTATGGACAGATCTTTTCCGGAAAATGCTACACTTTCTATAGACAGTCGATAATCCGCTCAGCAAGAGTATATAAATAGCAAATATAAAAAGTAAATAAAGTAAAAGACAACAACGAATACACACACGACAGGCTATGGCATACCCTGTAAATGTTAACAATTTCACATTTGTTCGAGGATACAGGGTATAAGCAAACCCACATCGAATATGTGTTAAACTTATAAATAGACAAAAGTGAAACTAGAAAATGTCCTGTTCATTTGTTAAATGCAACAAGGAAAGAGGCATTGGTAGTCGAGCTAATTTGCATCGTATACATGTAATCCAAAATGCACAATGTGCTGCACAAGTACAGGGTATTTAAAATCAACAGCAAGCAAAGGCCAAAGATGAAAAATGTGCGAAATAAGCGAAGCGCACAAAGCGTTTGCGACACTCGAGGGAAATGCGTCAGGTAGATTAATATATGTGTAGACAAGCACACCCATACACCTACACACACACACACCTACACACACACACACTTAAACACACACCTACACACACACATATGTGTATATGTACATAGCTACTAAATATGCATATACGTAAATGGTGCATGGCAATTGGGGGAATGGGGTTATTTTGTGGCATGTGTCGAGGCCGCCAATATCATTTCTATGTAGGTCTTTACAATCTGCAGAATAGTCTATATGGTATACATATATATATATATATATATTGCTGACTAGTTGTGTTGTGTGGGCCAAGCATTTGGAGCGTCGTTCAGCGTTCTGCCTGCACTCGAATAAACCAACTTTAGTAATTAGCTCTTAGCCAGTTTTTAACTTGTATATTTCTATTTTATCTGTTTTTTTTTACGGTGTAGTAGTGTAGTGCATTCGGAATTCGTGTCAGCATTTGCATTTTGTGCCCCTTGATGAGGCAAAGGCACAAAACAGTAACGGACACAAGGGGCGAGTGTGTGTGATATGAACTCTTTATACATATATTATTATATTATTATTATACAGCCCCCATTTAATAGATTATTGTGAGCGAACATTTCCGCTCCGCTCTGAAGAAACATACAACACACAGAAATATATATGACATGGAATGAACACATTGATTAATATGGAAAATGCTACAAAAGATTTTGGCAGACTTAAATCATCAATTAGTCATATCCTAAATAAGACTATATATATTGATATAATTGAAATTTTGAAAACTAATCGGCAATGAAATTCGACAGTTTGTTGGAAAAGAAAATAAATGAAAACAAATGAATTAAGTCACTATTTGTATAGTAAGCAACATATTTATTATATGCTTAGTGATTAGTGTCAAACTAGTGTTTTCAAAGCTGTGTCTTGAATCGACAATGATTTGAGGAAAACAATAAAAGAAAGAAAGAAAGATTTCGTAGGCAAACCAAAGATTATCCATAGCCTTGAAGACTGGCAATAGACGACACTTTCCATAACTGCTGAGTTTGGCTCGAATAATTAGTTCAACAAAAAAGTAGTTCAACTCAGACACAACTTTCGAAAGATCGTTCCACTGACAGCTATTGGGATATAGTGATTCGATCAGTTCCGTTTCTGAGTTTTGAATCGGTTAATGGTTCCGGTTTGACAGCAGACACGTTATTGATAACTTGATGTCAATAGTCGCATTCAATTGGTAGACAAATTTGCAGAGAATACCAAAGTTTTCATCACTTTTCTCTGTCTCTGTCTCTCTCTCTCTCTATCTGTCTCTGTCTCTCTCTCTCTAGCTCTGTCTCATTTTCAAATAGAAATTTCCATCATCGCCGCAATTAAGACATTCTTGGCGCATCGCGCATCATTCATCGCTATCTTTATGGCTATGGCTATATGGCAATGGGGCACTTATCGCCATCGTTCAAATCAACGCAACAACAACAACAACAACGACGACGACGACGACGACAACAACAACAATAGAAACAACAAACACAACAAGTAGCAATTGAATGAACCCTGAACTCTTTCCACATGCTGGTGGCTGCATTATCTGGCTTATTTGGTTTGGGGTCTAGCCCTGACCGATATGACGAGAGCTCCTCGCTCTGCCTGTGCAACTGTCTGTCCATCTGTCCATCTGTCCATCTGTCTGTCTGTGTGTGTGTGTGTGTGTGTTGTTTTCTAGCTGAGCGACAATTAGCAGCTCAATTTCAATTTCAATTTCAATTTGAGTTTGAGTTTTTAGCGAGCAACGCCCACGAAATGAGCTCATGCCTCAAAACTCGAAGAAACAACGAAACATGACCCATTCCCCCACACGAAAATGAATGCGTAAATATTTTAATGAATTTTAATTGTGGTACTTAGATAACGCAATCAATTTGTGTCCACAACTGGTGAATCAGCAGTCAGCAGTCAGCAGTCAGCAGTGCCACATCATCATTATCATTAGCCAGATCATGATGAATATTCAGACGCGAACGTGAAGCTTTTCATCATTCACTTGACTTTTCTACATTTTTTTCTCATTCTCATTCACTTTTTCCATTTTCTTTTTTTTATTATTGTATTATGTTTTTTTTACGGTTTTTCTTTTGTCATTTGGATATCGCATTTATAGTTTTTGCTTACATTTTTGATTTGATTTAATTTTTATTTGAGTTTTACTTTCTTCCTGTCCGGCGCAATGAATACAATGCACAACTTTCTAATACGCTGCCACAACAGATTCAGACACAGATACAGAGACAGTCGCAGCTGCAGATACAGATACAGATACAAACTTGCAAAAGATACTGGATACCTTTTTATGCTCTGAACCCATACAAACTGCATGCAAAAAGGAATGATGAAGTTGTTTCTTGTGAAATGTATTACATTTTATCGATAACTTTCCCTTTCGATATAAATCGATTTCCGTTAACAATAAAAAGCATATTTTCAATAATTTATCTTTCTATTTATTTAAGATCGGCTGATCAGTTGATTTAAATATCTAAAACATGTACGTGTTATGGATAGGTGCAGACTTGGATTCGAGGGTATCTGCTAGTCGAGCACTCACGACTACAATAGTTTTACTCTCTTTTCTTTTTCTTTTTGGCGGAACAAAGATTAATGTTGGCAAACAATGCAGCATAAAAGCTGAGAGCAAAAAGCATTTCATTTGTTCGTTCGTAAACGTTTCACTGGCAGCAAAACTAAAAACGAAACGGAAGCAAACCTGAAAGCTAACTTAATATATATATATATATAGATATATTTATATATACAAAATCTAGGGAGAGAGAGAGATGAATGAAACGAAAACGAAGACGTAAACAAAAAAAAGAAATAGCAAAAGCCAACAAACAACAAAGTTTATAATCATTAAACACTACTTTAATCTTATGTGTATAACTTTTATGATAAGCTGCCGTTTATTAATTAATATACTTTATGCAATGCTTTGAATATATATTTTTTAGCTTCATCTTGGCCAACAATGATAGTGTTGTGTCTGTGTTTGAGTTTGAGTCTGGTTTTGGGACTGGTAATGGGTCTCTCTCTTTCTCCTCAACTCTCTCTCTCTAACTCTCTCTCTCTATCTCTCTCTCTATGTGAGTCTGGCTCTGGGTGTGGGGATTGGCTTTTGGTTGCCTGTTCGCTGCGGGGTTCGTTCACACGTACAATTTTCACTCAAGCGCGGCACAAACATTCCAAAAGGGAACCAGAGATGTTGCGAAAGGGAGTGTTTGCCGCATTGCCGAATTTTGTAGGCCCTATTTACTGGTTATTAATTAACAATAAATGCAATAATTATTTATCGTTTTGTTGACCTCTTTTTTTTCATAATTAAATTATGTTTTTTGCTGACTTGAATACATTGAAGTATTCGAATAATAAATACAATATACGAATCGACTTTTCGATTATGGTTATCGATTGCATTTTGTTCGGTATTCGGTTCAGTTATAATGATCGAAGTAAGCCTCTGCTACTTCTATACCATTCCTTCTTTTTTCCTATCCTATTCTTAGCCCATTCCTATCCCAATGCAATCCTATTCGTATACTATTATCAAATCCTATTCCTATCCTATTCCTGTGTTATTCACATCGGTTTCCTACCCCATTCCGATCCCTTTAATATCCAATTCCAATCGTATCCCAATCCGATTTAGATATATTAATCTGGCAATCTTAACATAATCCAAGCATACCAAGCTGGATGACATAGCCATAATGCCCTGCCACACTGGCGCAGAGTAGAGTATTGTTGGGTCGAAGGGAGTTTCGATGCTTTTCATTCAGTGTGTGAAAGTTGGCGCTGTGCGACCCCAAAACATGACTGCCTAAATGTGAATTATAAATAACTAAAAACTTATAAATATAAATACATATAATTTTTAGTTATATATATGCATTGTTATGCTGGAAAATGTTAAGAAGCAGGGGTAGGGGAAGGTAAATGGGAGGACTGAAAACCAAATCCGAAACTAGACACGTAAATGCAACAAACAAACACTTTAAAGCATATATTCTAAATTTAGTTGTTCACACTACGCGTTGGCACCACACACACACACACACACAGATACAAATGACAAAGATACAGATACAGATACAGATACAGATACAGATACAGATACAGATACAGATACACAAAATGGGGACACAGATGCTGACAACCGTTTAGCGTTTAATTTGCTGCTCTTCCTTTGCTGAGAACCAAGCCAAGGGTTCGAAACTGATTATAATACTAATTCTTATATAAATGCAAGCTCAAATTGTGTAAATAGCTGGATGTCAAACCGGATGTGGAACTGGAACTGCAACTGGAACTGCAACTGGAACTGCAACTGGAACTGCAACTGTAACATTACCGATTCAAATTCGAAAGCATTTCAATTTCAAAAACAAAGTAGTTGAACAATAATTGTTTGTGTGGTCAAAGTGCATTTCAAACGAAAAGATCTTTTCAGAAAAATTGGAAATGTGAATTCAAATGAAGTACACAAAATCGAAAACAGTTGTGTAAGAAGTGGTTTAGTGGAATGCTATCTAAAGTGTGAGGATTATGGTGAAGCTATCCAAATTGCCAAGGCTGGGACAGTAGCCAACCTGGTCCATCTGGCAGCAACTGCACCGGTTTCGATCTCGGCCTGGAGGCTGAAAGGATTTTGGTTCGACTCACATACCGCATTAAGCTGAAGGGCCTCGATCAGGTCGAGATGGTGGCATCAACCATACCTCAAATGCTACATGGACAACGAAGATAGAACTGCCAATTTCATAATAAGTATATATAAAAATGTGAAGATCAAACTATTTACAGATATTATTAAATAATAATAATAAATAATAATTGACAAACCAGAGTAGGAATCGATACCGATACCGATACCGATTACTAATATGTTAAAAAAAAAGAAGCAAAATCAACTTGAATCAAATGAGAATTGTTTTCAAAAAAAAGAAAAAAGATTCAGTTTTAGAGCTGAGTGCAGGGTATTCGCTAGTCGAGGCTCACTCGATTTGTGCATTCTTACTTGGTTTATAAATAGGCCATTAGCGAAGCGGAGAGGAGAGGAGAGGAGAGGAGAGGAGAGGAGAGGAGAGGAGCGAGGTGAAAACCGTTTCTATGGCTTCCATTTGCAGCTAACAATGCCAAATGAAATGAATTTGCTGTTGTTGTCAGCAGTTATGTGGCCCATAAATGCAGAAAACGGCCAAAACGACCGCATAGCAGAGGCCAAGAAACTTTAAGCCAAAACTCTAATGATCATTATGTGTGCCTCTATTTGGCTAATCAATCAATCAATCCAACCAACCAACCAACCAACCAACCAACCAACACACTTTGCCAATTGACCCTCATAGGGAAAAATAAATAAGAAAAGACCGCACTTCAGACAATTCCATTCAATACAATTGATTTCAATTCAAATCATTTCAATCGCTGTTTGAAAACGTTTCGCAAAATTGCCCACAGCCTGAGTTAAGTTTAAGCCCAGAGAAATGTGCATTTTGATTTAAATATTAAATACACTGCGCGACAAAAGTGTGTTAAGCAATTCCAATTAGGCTTGCTGCTCGAATTTCTGTAGTTTTGTTCTTTGAATTCTTGTCAAAATCATTTTCAAATTTACAAAATCATCTCAAATCATATCGGTTCTTGTGCTGAGTGCTTCAATCGGTTAACGGTTAACGATTTTAATCTCTGTCTAGAAATAAGGTAATATGCAATTTCGTCAACGGTTTTAGTTGCAGTTTGATTGCCCATCAGCGAATCGGCAAATGTCGAATCTGGTTTCGGTTTCAATCGGTTAATTTCGCTTAAGGGTATATATAAGGTAATGGCTGATTCTGAATAACCGATTAATCGGTTAATTTCATTTCATTTCTAATCATATACTTTGCAAGTATCTTTTACAAATGTGTTAAACCTGCCGAAATTGAATGAGTCTTCAGCGATCAGCCAATTTTGATTATTAATATTAAATTGCAGTTATCAACTGAACAATCTAGCTGAAAGGGGGAGGTGGGGGGGTTATCGCATGGCTAATATGGCCATCAGGCATATTGGCAATTCAATTTTATTTGATTCCATTTCATTTCCAACTCGAAACCCTTTGCAATTTCAACAATTTGTATTTCTGATGCCAGCATTTAACGCCAACATTTTATTTTTGCTCGTTTGTTGCCGCCGCCGGCTTGGCGTTGTCCTTGACAGTTTTTTTTTGCCTCTCTCTCTCTCTCTCTCTCTCTCTATTTCTCTGTCTCTGTCTCTCTGAGTGTTGCTATTGCTGCTGATGATGATGTAATTGCCGGCGGCATTTGTCGATTTGCTGTTTTTTTTTTGAGACATGCGAGAGCCTCTCTTGATTAGTCATTTGTATCTGTAGCTGTATCTGTGGCTACACGTTTGTATCTAGATACATAGATACATATTTATACAATGTTGCCAATGTTCAGCTGAATCCCATTGGCAAATATTATAACAAAATGCTGTGCATTGTTATATTTTAACCATAATTTCACTTTATTGGAAATTTACTTATCGAATTTTTTGCTATTTTTCGAGTTGGTTTCGAGTCACGGCAAATTTAGCTTGGATAAGATGGAGTTGGAAGGTAATTCGTTTGCAGTTATGTTTTTTATTTAAATTCCATGGATCGATTTCGGGCTATTGTAGCTATAGCTGCACAACTGTTTATTTGGTATCATTGTTGTTTGTGGTGCATGCAACAACAGGGGACAATTAGCTGTGGCTGGCCACAGAGCAGAGTGCACAGTGCAAAAGAGGTTAATGTCCTTTTGCAAATTTGCAATTGGGCAGGAAATGACTTTCAGGCAACCCCCAATAATAACAGCGATGGCAACCCTAAACTATGGCGAACGGGCCGGGTTCGGGTTGGGAAGGGGGGGAGAGAGGTCTACTGACAACACAGCTGAGGCCTGTCAGCTCCTGCATTCCCCGTCCCCACCCCCTCGCCACCCCGCCCACTGTCCGTTTCCAGTGTGTGTTTCGTAACACGCATCCGCCATGTTGTGCCTTCTGTGCATGACTCATACGACCCTCAATTTGGGGTGGATGGGTGGTTTTAGCTGTTGCGAAACTACCCCCGTCTATATTTATACGGTTTGATTATTGTTTTAGTCAGGACATGTGGTGTTCTTCTGTTCTTCTTCAGCTTTTCGCTTGTTGTTGTTTGCTGCACTCTTTTCAAGGATACACATCAACTTCCTGCCAATATGGCCACCACCACTCAACCTCCTTTTTTATATAATCGATTATATTTGGTTTAAAAGCAGCCACCTTTCATAATTGATTAGGCCCGCTCGTAATTCGAGATTTCTCAGGAGTGGCAAATTGGCAGAATTTGGGGTTCTAAACTTGTTTAAAAAATGAAAGAATTTTAAGCTCTCTCTTTGATTAAATGAAACGAATCAATAAATGCTCAACACTGTGATAAATTGAGTGCGAAATAAGGTTATCTTAAATAAAAGCACCCAAATCACATTTGACAACAAAATTAAAAATGTTTCTTGTTTAGTTTGACAGGCAGCAGATGGCTTAAAAAAAACAGAATCACAACGATTTTGGCTAAAACGGGTTTCTCTTCTTTCTTTCTTTTTTTGTTCATTTACACAGTCAGGATTTGGCGACAGGACATTGAACCTTGTGGGAAAAGTAGGTCGCCAGCTGGGACAGCTGCAGCTTCAGTTTGAGCAGCGCTTCCAGTCGCACTTCCAATTCCAGTGTCCACTTCCAGACTCAGTCAGCGCCAAGGCTGCTGCAGCAATTGCATCAGCAAATTGCATGACAAAAGAAATGGAAAAAAGAGTATACAAAAAAAGGAAAGAAAAGAAAAGAAATGCAATCGAAGAAAATAAAAGTTGCGACAAACTCAACTCAAATCGGTTATGTCAACGCCTGCTGAAGAGTGTAAACTGTTGCTACACTGCGACAAAAAAGAAACGAAGAAGGAAAACCACTCGAGAAAATAAAATACTTTCCAAATTTAATCCCAAATAATTTTTATGTTTTTTCCACTACAAATTTAGTTATTTTTTTTTCATTATAATTATCATATTTTATTATGTCAAAGAACAAAACGGTTGAGTCATTCAGACTTTGAGTTATGGACATTTTTTAAGTCACATAAACATTGAGTTATGGCGATGCTTAAAGAAAGTCAAAAGTCTGCGAGTTAAGCTAAATGATGAATTTGTACTGCTTAACCAATTGACAGCAACCAATAAGACTTGTTTTTTTTTCTCTGAGTGTATTGTCGCGACGCGTGTCCCACGCTGTGGTCAAATGAAAAATGGTTGGATTGGCTTGAAGTGTCTGAGTGGCTGGCAGTAAACCGGAAAGCGGGCCCACAACTGTTAGCCAAACGGGCTGCATTGGCACATTTGGTCAGCACCATATTTTTTTAAGTTTTTTTTTAAAGTGGCACACAAATGCGGTCGTTTTTATGTCGCCGTTGCATGCAACAACAACAACAACTGTCAGCTATAATGAGCTGCCATTAAATTTTGGCTTCTCATGCATATGTATATATATGTATATATGTACATTAAATATGCAAAGCTCAACTTGATTTCAAAGTTGGTCAAAAATAATAAGCAATTGACATTTACAATACGTAAATTATTTCCGTTGAACACTTTTCTGATGTCATCCAGCGATTAATATAATAAAAACTGAGACTACACATTGCCATTTGCTCAGTGTAAAAATGTTGCATTCGCTATTCTTGTTCTTGTTGTTGTTGTTGTAATTAAACGTGTTCTTGTAGAGCACACCAAAAACAGAGAACTGATCCAACAACAACAACAACAGAGAAGAAAAAACTAGCAGCAATGCAGTTCGCAGACGAAGCAGAAAGTTTTCTACGCAGCTGCGGACCTTCGTCAAATTGATGCTGCACACAGACTCACTCACTCACTCACACACACCTACACACAGTGCTCGACCTTCGTTAAAAAAAAAGACGAAGAAGACGACAATGGAAGATAATTCGTAACGTAAATATTGACAAGCGACCTAGGCAAATAAGAACAAAAGAGGAAAAGATAAACGTAGCGTCGATAATCACAGTTAGAAGACACTAGATGAAGCAGTGATGCCAGTGCGTTAAGGTGTGAGTGAGATAGACAAAGCAGTGCATCTCTAGCAGAGGTATGTAAACGGTATGTAAACGATGCGCTCTCTCAACATCAATGTTAAACAGAAGCGAAAAGCTTACGAGAGTGAGGGGGGCAACATTTGCATTTCATTTGTCGCCAAATATGCACTATGCGAAAAGTAAAAACTGTATGAGAAGTGAGTGCAGGGTGAATGAATAAAATATAACAGCTCAAAATGCACATGATGAATGTGCCTAATTGACAAGCTATCTAAATACATACATGTATATTTATATATATATGTATGTATATATGTAATTATATGCATTCGACTGGCGTGTCATCATCATTATGATCATATTCCATATTCAGACTCGGCCTCATTCATCATTCACGAATATTCACGAATGCGAATATTATGTGCATTTCAAATCATTTTTTGGAAAGATAAAGCACGCGATTGTTAAATTTATTGGCTAATTTCAGCCAAAGACAAAATCGAAAAAAAAAACATAAATATAAAAAAAAATATTAAAAACAAAACAAATAATAAAACGTTGCAAATTGCGAGCGCTTAAAACCAATAAACACAAAACGCAGCAAACAAGAGGAGTAAGAATAGTGTTGTCAAGTGAGCTCGACTACAATATACCCTGCAGCCAGCTGTTAAGTATATTACAGTTATTGCCAGAGTTTCCCAAACTCAAATGTAAGGATGCGTGGAAGTACTCGGACTCATTTCTGATGGCAGGCACAGACACTGAAGAGTAAAAAATAATACTAAGAATAATATGCATATGCACAGTATGTATTTATGTATCTATAAATTTTGTGGCTTTTATTGCTTTCGGAGACGGACGGACAAACGGATATGGCTTCATCGACTTGACTGTTAATCCTGATCAATAATATATAAAGATAATTTGCTGTTACAAACACTTGCACAAAATCGTTATACCCTACTTTTTACCCATTTTCGATAGGTGCAGTTTATAAAACCCAACTCAATTAGCCATCTCTCTCTCACTCAAACTCCACACGCTCTATCTCTCTCTCGCTCGCTCGCTCGCTGTGGCACTCTTTCGTTAAGTAATGCGCTTTGCTTGAGTCAGGCAAATGCACTTTATAAATGCCTTTTTATCAGCAGCGGTCAGCGGCAGTCACTTGTTGTTTTTGTTTTTGTTCGTTCGCTTTTTATTATGAGTTATGATTTATGTTTTACGCACCGCAAATCGTAGGCAATTGCAGTGTTTCATTTATTTATTTATTTATTTTTTTGTGTGAATTGCTTTGCTTTGACAAACGCCACTCAACGCTGAGTGCGACTTCCACCCGCCAACCCCAAGCCTCCAGCAACCCCCCGGCATCGTAGACAAGTGGGTTACAGTTTAACATTGATTGTATTTTATTGTTTTTTTTCTCATACAAGGGGCCTTAAAGGGGGGAAGGGAATTGCACTTCCGCTAGACGCTGGTCAAGGGTTGTTTTTTTTGTTGTTGTTGGGATGCAGCAGTGAAAAAAAGTGTAGATAGCAAAATTGTCTCAAGAGTCAGACGACAGTCGACAGTCGACTTTTATCGATCCAACAATGCTGAATGCTACACGCCACCCCTCACCCCTACCCCATCTACTCCCTCCCCTATCGTTTGGCCTGTATCAGGATTACGTCGTTATATGGCGCCAGGGTTGCCAGCGAGTTTGGGGGTTGACGCATGCGCTCTGCCTTATTGTGGAAAAATAGATGGCGCATTGCATTCTTACATCTTTACTATGAAAATAACACTCTCTCTCTCTTTCTGTCTATTATTCCATGTGCCTTTTATTAGGTGAGCAATTTTTGATTAACCGGTTAACCGTTAACCTCAGCTGAACCGTTTCGTTGAAAGGCTATGCTTGAAGCGAGCTTTAAGTCACAAGCAATGCTGAACTTACAGCTCAACTGTTAATAATGCATTTACCTAATTTTTTCTCTCCTATAGGTCATTAAGTACCAATCAATCATCGAGTCAATCAATCATCAGTCAGTCTATCTGTCATTCTTTGCATATACGAATCACATCCATGTTTAAAAATTATGTTTTTTTTCTGCCCTTTTGGTCCCTCAATCACCAAGTCAGTCAGTCAACAATTAATCATTTTCCAACAGCACAAATTGTTTAATTTGTCGTGTAGGTTATAAAGCTACAATCAATCAATGCGTCAGTCAATCATCAGTCATTCAATCAGTGGATCAGTCAGGCATTATATGTATATCTGAATCATATCAATGCATACAAGTGATGAATAAAATAAAATAAAATAATATATATATATATATATATATCCCATCAATTACCGATCAATCAGCAATCCATCATTTTAATTTGAGATGATATATATATAAAAATGATGAATAAAATAAATGGCATAAAATAAAATGAACAGAAATGATCAAACACCAATCAATCACCCATCAATCAACGATCAATGATGTTAATTTGATACTCACTGGCATTCGTTCATGATCTCCTCCTGGCTGCGCACCTGAACGGGTGCAAGTTCCTCGACATTCTCCTCGTAGTTGCCGAAACACTTGGTGATCTTCTCGTCGAACGTGTTGACCAGATCCTCCAGACTGCCACCGAAAGTCTCGGTGAAATTGTCCACATTGTCGGCAGCTCGCCTATCGCCGCCCAAGCTGATACCGAGTCCCACGCCCGGCGTTGCATCGCCCAAAACATCGCTCAAATTGTGCGTATTGCAATTGGGACTAATATTTCCACCTGCGCCCGATCCAGAACCAGCTGCTCCAGCGCCAGCGACTGCTGCTGCTGCGCCGCCATTTTTGCTGAGATGTGCATCACGGACAGCATCCTCGAGCAGACGTAATTTGTCCTGCTGCTGCTGCTTGGCGTTGCCATCCTTCAGATTCCGATTAGCATTGAGGGCATTCTGATTGGAGATGAAGTCACAGCCGCCCCACTCGTCTGTCTCCTCGAATTTCGCCAGTGGAGCCTCGAATTTAAGCTCGGCCATTTTCGTGCCGAGGTCACGCATGGCACGCGGGGGGTTGCTGGTGATGTTAATTGGTGGATGGGCGGGGGCAAGGGCGTGGAGGGGAGCGGGGGCTGGTTTAGCCTGCTTGCTAAAAACAAGTTGCAAGCGGTTTTTTGCCTATTGTTGTTATTGTTGTTGATTTTATTTTCTTATTTTTTTTTTTAATACACCACAAACAAACAAACGAAAAAAAAAACAAAACTCTTGCAGTTCTCACTCGCACTCTCTCTGTCGCACCTGTGCTAAAAGTGTCTTCAACCCCTATTCGTAGGCACAATTCGCATTCACTTGTCACCCACCGTCCTTTTTCCTTTTTGTCGCTATTCGCTTTTCGTATATGATCTGCACAAAATATCTATTGCTTTTGCTTTTGCTTTGGCTGCTTCTCACTGTTATTGCCTCCTCCTCCTCCTCCTTTGGCTGTTGCTGCTGCTGCACCGTAAACAAAAACAAATACGATACGAATAAAAAAAAATACGATACAATCAAAGAAACGCTGTGTGGCAGCGTCTGACTAATGAATATATATGTCGCGTGCTAAAAACACTTTGAGTTTCTGTTATTTATTTGCCTTAATACAATTTGATAATTGTTGTTATTGCAGCAAATAAAATACAAGCGAAAACACATGCGAAACAAAGTCGACGATACGCGCTTGACGACGACAGCGACGACACCAAAACACACCAAAGCGAACAGCGAAGGTTTATTTGCGACTATATGTCGTGCAGTGTGCCCGCATGCGGCAATCCAGCAGAATACCAAACGATACGAATATAAATACTAGGCAGTAAAATACCATGTATTGTTAAATCACATCGATATCGATAGCAGATTGATAGCGTTAGCTAAATAATCGAATGCAGGCGGCCACATTCAAATTTCCTTTCAAATCTTTACTTGCATTAATAAAAGAGCTTGCATTTTTTTATATTCAGTTTTATTACAATATAAATTAATATTTATATTTAATAATACATTATTAGAGTCCGAGTCCTAACATTTCATATTATTATTTTTCTTAAATTTTTTTGTTTTTCGTTTTTATACTGGCGTAATATCGAAGCACACTGCCCAGCGGCAATTTAATATTATTATTATAATTTTTTTGTTGTTTGTTTTTAACATTCGTTTCTTTTTGGGTTTTTTGTTATAGCTTCTGGGTCAAAAAAATATGGTTAGTTTTTAATATACATATATATATATATATATACGTAGTAAGTAGGACTTGTTTTCTTGCCCATTTTCTGTGGGTTATCATTTTTAGTGCTTTTGAGAAATGCAATCAACAACAGAACTGTTAAACATTTTTTGTTTTTCGTTTTTCGATTTTTTTTTTGTCTTTTTTATTTTTGGATTGGTTAAATATCTTAAGAGAAGCACATACAAACATACAAGCGCAGGTGCGTGTGTGTATGTGTGTGTAGATATGCATTTATTATCACACACACACACACACACACATACACACGCATGTATGTATTTGTTGAATTGTGTTTCTTTTTTCAAGGCTAAGCTAAAACATTATGTTCTCCTTCGCTTCATTTTGCAGGGTATCTTAAAAGCAGTTTGTTTCTTGCAAGTAGTGTACAATTCTGGGTGTGTGAGTGTGTGTGTGTGTGTGTGTCTTTTTTGTCTTTTTTAGTTAGATAAGAATTAAATATTAAAATAAATATTAGTACATAAATTTATGCTAAAAAAAGAAATGCAAAAACATTGTCTCCAAATCTCAACTTAACTGCAAAATTCATAATAAATTTCATTCGCATCAAATTCTTTTTCTCCAAAGTCGTTTGCTTAAACAATTACATTTATTAATAATAATAGTATTAAATAAAAAAAGAATAAAAAAAAGATCGACTGGAAAATGGCGTCTTGTAAATTCCATTTGAATTTATATTTTAAATTAGTACAAAAATTAAAATTGACACTCGATAAAAAAAAAAACAAAAAAAAAACTCATAAATAATACGGTTGTTTAATGTTTAATGAGTAACAAATATTATAGCAATACGTAAATTGGTTTTGGTGCGGGTTGTTGTTATTTTCAATAAACTAATACAAATTAAATACATTGTTTTGTGGCCTTTTCCTTAACTTTCTTTCGTTTGCTTCTTTTTTTGTTTTTTGTTTTTTTGTTTGTGTTAGTTTTAAATAAATACAGTGTGTAATTATTAAATAGTTGTAAATTGTACAAATTATTTGATGGAATCTCATATTATGTAAGATATATGTTTAGTATTATGCATATTAGATGTATGTATAAAATAAATGTCTTTTTGTTTTCACACTATTAAAACAAAAACAATCAAAGGCAACTTACTGAGTTTTGTTGTACGCTCACACAAATATATATATATATATGTATACATATAATAATAAATAATATATATGTATATATATGTATATATATATATAAATTGTACAACTGTTAGTTATTTGCCATATTTATTTGCGCTTTTTCGTGCCATGTTTTTTAGTTTTCTTCCATTTTTTGCAGTGTTGCTGCTGTTTTCAACATGCAGCTTGCCGTTAAAAGCTTGACTGTGTGTGTGAGTTGTGTGTGAGTGTGTGTGTGTGTGTGAGGTAAGCTACTACAAAAAAGAGTGCATAAAGTAAAATGTAATTTAAGAGAGTGTTGCAAGAGTCCTACAACAGCAAAACTAATGTAAACAATGAGAAATTCGATATTATTTTGGGCAGCCACAATAGAAAATAATAATAAAGTGAAAGGATAAATGTGTGTGTGTTGTGTGCGTGTGTGTGTGCTGTGTGTGTGTGTGTTTTATTTGTGTGTGTGTGTTGTGTTCATCTAGAATCAACTACATATATGCCAGCAGCTCTAAGGGGGAGGGCGATCTCTCTAGGACTAATACGGTAGAGTTTGGAATTTGAAAAATTAATTGTTTAAAAATTATGCAAAAATACTAGAATAAACCGGCATAGTGTAGTTGTTGCCACGTTTTTAACGTTTATTGTTAGTGGGCTTGAAATTGCAGGACAGCATCTCCTCCTTGGCCAATTTGGCCCGATATTCGGCCATCATATCGCGACACTGTATGGATATTTCGAGCAGTGTCGAGAACATTGTCTCGCCCCGCTTACAATACGCATCCTGATCGTAATCGACATAATTGGTTAAATTATACAGCGCCTTCGATTCGGCCAAGAAATTCTCGAGAGTTGCGTTCACACTGCGATGATATTCGACGACCATCTCCTCGGTCTGTTGCAGATCATCGATTGCCTGATGTTGCACAATTAGCTCGTCCGACATATCATGTTCCTGCCACATCCAGAGAGAGAGCAAGAGAGGGAGAGAGAGGGAGAGAGATATTGAGATAGATAGTTATTATGCATTTATAAAATATCCTCTTTTGCTGATATCAAATTATATTTTTTATAGTTCATTTATAGTTTTAATTAGATAAATATATAAATACAAATATATATAGGGAGATATATAAAAGCTATATATAAGCACATATTGTACGGGAAATTTTGTTTAACCAGAATTTGAATCAAAATTGGAAGGTTATTCGAATACCAGTTTCATTTGAATCTTCATTATTTTTGGGACTATTCATGTCTTAAAGGGAGTTCTTCTTAAAGAAGTTGCGAGCATTTTAGATAAATCGTTGAGCCGGCCTCTTATTAGGTTTATCCGATTTGCGTGCTCGATAAGCAAAGCTATTTTGAGGCTAGCAATAGAAAAACAGTCGATTAGAAAGATCAACCCAAATCGATTTCTATCGATAAAATGAAATAAGCTTGATCGGAGAATGGACGGACATGGCTAGGAGCTCTGTTGAACCAGATAATGTATAAAGAGAATTAAATATGGATATATATATAAATATATATGTATTGGTAAATTTGTACTTACGCTCAGCGAACTTAACATGGCCAAGTCCATTTTGGCTGCATTGCCGTTCTTATTATTGTTGTTATTGTTGTTGTGGCCGCGCTGCAGCGATTGATGATGATGATGCTGGTGATGATGATGGGCGGATGAAATGCCGCCAACTCCCTGTTCAGTCAGTTGCTGTTCCTCCTCCTCGCCATCGTCCATGTTCTCGATGGGCTCGCCATCGACATGCCCAATCTCCTGCACATCCTTGACGACCAGCTCCTTGACACGATCCGCATAGCGTAGCGTATTCAATGTATGCTCCACACTGCTCAATCCCGGCGAGATCATCGCAATCATGCAAGTCTTACTCTTCTCACCAATAAACGAATCGCGCAGCACCTGCGTCAATTTGGAGACACGGAATGGTAAATGTGCCGATTGTTTGCCCAATGCACGAATGCACTCCTTTAAGGCCAACAGTGATTTATTGATCTCAGCACCCTCCATGCGTGTCTGTCTATCCGCCGATGATGTGTCCACGCCCCGCTCATTGCCAGCCAAATCAATAAATGAGAATTTTCCATGAATTTTGCTGCTGCCCATCGGGCGCAATACAATTTGAAATACGGCATGCGAACGCGATGAATTCGAATTGGCCGATGTTTGGCCAGAGGTACGCGCCGCATTGCCGTGCTGGATGAGCTTGAGGACCTCCTCAACGCCATCGACAACGCGCTCGGTGAGGCCAACGACCTGCACCTGTTGCTTGCCATCCTCGAGGACGCGCAGCTTTTGCTTATCGGACAGCAAATCAAAGACCTAAAAAACCAATTCGTTTTAGTACTCATTCAGTGCTTGTTGTATATAGATATAGATATATGGATATAGCCCACCTTGCCGCTGTAAATCTCAAAGAAACTGGCCGAGACGACCAGGTTTAGGGAGCGATATCGTGGCCCATTGAGTAGCACAAATACATCCTTGGCGGCCATCGCATAGATGCCGTTCTTGCAGTCCTGCACCTTACCATTAAACTCACCGCCCATTGTGTGCGTCTTGCCCGACCCCGTCTGTCCGTAGGCAAAGCACGTGGCCATCCCGCCCTCAAAAATGGTCTTCACCAGCGGCTTAGCGGTGTACCTGTGTTGGGAAACGGATTCAGATTCGATTCGATTCGATTAGAAAGCAAGCACAAATTATCGAATAAATTATGAATTATGAATATTTACTAATAAATTATAGCCGTATTATTTATAGCTAATAAATCTTTTAAAATGAAGGTTATTTTATAAATGTAAATAGCTTTGGCTGAGCAACAGAAAAGGCCTCTTTGACTTAACAACTTTACCCTCAGTTGTCCATAAAATATTGCTAGAGTATTGGACTGACCGAGTTTAGATGTTCCTCTGCGAATATTTTTCGCGTTTAAAAGAGGGAACTATTTTGGGAAGCAGACTTTTAAATTGAGCTCTTTTTGACATAAGCCTATATTGAAATAATTTTTCTAAGCTCAGTTGTAGCCGGAGCTCTCCTTCTTTATATCTGATGGCGTCTCGTATGATTTTATTCGAATACCCAACAAATCTATTGACTTCCCTGTAAAATTGTTCACACAATATGATTTTTTGTATGATTTTGATTCAGTGTTTATATTTACATTTATTTGGATTTAATAAAATTCAAATCTTTTCAGGATATGTTTTTTTTTTGGTATAAGCGCACATCTTCGAAACATAATGATTTCTATACATAATAAAAAAATATATTACATATATATTGAAAATAATTCCAGTAGCAGAACCGCCTTAAACTTATAAAAGGAATACTAAACAATATAAAAAAATAAAGATTTGTTTTTATTTTTATTCGTCATTCAGACGCTTTTCAAATTGGCAAATTGGTGTGGCTGTGTGTAACAGAGTCCGATTCGGATTCGGATTCGTATTCGGATTAGAAAGCACAAAGCACATTTAGAGTAACAAGTTGACAAAAAGTTGGCGATTGACGCTAATTGATAATTATACCGATAATTGATGTGTCGTTTATGTAGCCAAGCTAGTTGTTTTCATCAATAGAATCATTGTAAATGTTTATAGAACTCGACATTTTTTTGGCGAGTTGAATTAACGATAAATGACGTACAAATATATAAATAGTCTGCTAATCATACTACGACTATGTGGTTTAAAGGTTTAAAGTTGTTATTAAAAAAAAACAAGAAAATCAGCTCACACACATTCCGAAAGATACAATGAGAGAGAGAGAGACTGAGAGAGAGAAAGAGAGAGAGGGAGAGCAATAAGTAGCGTTTGCTTATCAGAATCGATGATTAAATTTCTTCGAACGTGGCGCAGCAGTTTTAATGCCATTGACTCAAGCGCAGAAAAAAGCCGGAAGGAAGACGTAGAATTACCCAAATGTGGGCCAAAAGCGGGCGCCAGCGGTGAGAAGAACGTTGTCGAAAGCAAAACGAAAGCAAAGCGAAACAAAACGTAGCGTCAGATAACCAAACAGAACACAGCAGAGACCGGCAAAAAAAAAAAGCATACACAAAACAAATAATAAATACACAAATAATAATCTTTAATTCCGAGCAATGACAAATGCTGCTATTGTCGACGTTGACGTCGCTGCCAATGACAACAACGGTTACTATTTGAAACAAGCAGCGTTTTTTTTTTGTTGATTGTTTGCAAAAAAGAAAAATATAACACGACCGAATAATGACCGAACTGGGCATACACTTACAGAACGAAATAATTAAATTAATTGCATTAGATTGTTGCGAGACAAGTTATGTATATGCGATGCTGATCAAGAAAATATCTACATATATATACATATATATTTGTTAATGAGTTTACAAATGTGCTGGAGAAAAACTAATAGAAGCCTTGGCGAGGGTATCGAAATCATGGCTTGTGAAATGCCGCTGGCAAGTTCATTGAGGCGAACTCGAAAAACGAAACGAGATGAAACACAAAACGAGCGAAAAGATGGCAAAAGACGGACAGCAAATACACACACACATACAGACACACGCAGAGACACACATACAGCAGACAGAAATCGAACAACTTTACATGTTTAGTCATACAGCAGCAGCAGCAGCTATTGAAACAACAACAACAACGGAAAAACTTGGCTATTTCGGGAGCGAATGCTTTTAAGCTTGCGCACAGTGTTGGAAAGGTGTATGTATGCATGTGTGTGTATGTGTGTGTGAGTCAGTGTTAGCGAAGCTTATGCGCATTTCGTGTGTCGCCAACGCAACACAGTAAAAACAACAACAACAACAAGAAAAGCGCACAGCTGTTTGCCAGACAAGGACAGCCTAAGGATAAATCTATGTGCATGCATATGTATATGTATATGTATTTGTGTGTATATCATTTAAGCAGCATTTCTTTAAAGCATTTCTTAAAATTAATTAATTCAAAATTGAATCAGATCTGATAGTCGCTAAATGTTGGCAGCAACTACTTGAAGTAAGCAAGTATTTGTGGTCATTAAGTTGCTCTAATCATGCCAATTAACACTTTGTTAACAAAATGATAACTGCAGGCAACTGATCATATGACAAGATTGTTAGTACAAAATGATTCACTTTAAGAAGGTGACAAATAGATCTAGACCAGGTTGGAATTTAATACTCCGTAGCAGCAGCAAGAGCACCAGAAATATTGATCTGCTATTGCAACTGCTACTTCTGCGAACCTTAACAGAGCAATAACAGACCCAATAACAGAACAGTAACCAATAAACAGTGTCCTCTCCGTAGTTGTAGCAATAGCAGCATGAGCAAGAGTCTAAACCTTGGACAGCTAAAGCTACATTGTTGCGATAAGATATATATGAGGAAATGAATCAGAATACATCCGTCTATCTTTATAAGGGTTGTTAGAATGCTATGGATTCAATAAGTAGTCATCGACTAAATTAAGTTTTCAAATATTTCAGCCCAAGTTCTAGCAATATGTGTTTGATTTGAGTCCCAGGGAACCATCCTGATATATTTATATAAGAATATATATATATATATATATACATATATATATATTGATAATATCAGTTATTGTTGGAGATGTACTCACTTGTAAACCATTGCATTGTCGCATGTATCGTTGAATGCATAATCGAAGCGAAATTTGTGATTCTCGAGGAATTTGGTTAGATCGACTTTGTTGCGCGGCTCATGGACCATGAGCATATTCTTGCGCGGCACTGAAATGACATCGATCTCCTTGCGATTGATCTCCTTGCGGCTAAGCGGACGCTTGCGCACACACACAGCAATCTGATGATCATCGACGACCTGGCCATCGAGCAGCGGCACAAAATCCAGCGTATTCTGATATTCACGTATCATTTGCGCGGTCTCCCAGTTGGGATTGCCGGGATCCTGATTCATGAGTGCCACCTTCTCCTCCTTGATCTCGGCCTGGCGGGCACGTCGCTTCTCCCGATTTTCCTTGAGACGTTCCACCTCCTTCAATGCATGGGAACGACGTGCCCCGGCTGCGGCTGCTGCTTGTGAATTATTTGAATTATTTGTGCTGGCTGCGGCAGCCGCTGCTGCTGCTGCTGTTGCTGCTGCTGCTGCAGCCATTGTTGCTACAGATGACGATGATGCCGATGCTGCTGCCGTTGCTGATGATGCTGTCGTTCCTGTCGAACTGTTGCTGGGCACTGCGGATGCAATGCGCGTCTGCTGTGCATTGCTATTCGTCTGCGAGTTGATCGTATAACGTGGACGAACCATGCCCGATCCGCCGGTTGGCTGACAATTGTTGCTATTGCTGGTGCTGTTGGTGTTGTTGGTGGTCATGTTGCCAACACTCTGACTGTTGCCCAACGGTGGCTGCTGCTGTGGCTGCTGTTGCTCACTGATTTTATTCCATTGTATGCTGGTAAGGGTCATGCGTGCCGATATGCTGCCGGAGCCGGCACCTCCTCCTCCCCCACCACCGATGGCCGATTGTGTGGGATTTCGTGATAGATTCATGGGCGCTGTTGCTGACACTTTTTTGGACTCGCCTGTTGCAGCAGCATTGTGCAACGGTGGCTGCTGCTGTTGCTGCTGTTGATCATTGTTGGGCGCTAGATCGGGATTTAGCGAGAGTATCGCCTCCAGTTCGACCTCCTTGCCTTTGGTCTCGCCACGTTCATACCACTCGACAGTGATGCACAATGCGGATGGATTCAGTTTGGATACAACGGCACCATGGATCCGTCCATCGGTGCGTTTGATTTTAACGTTCTGGCCAATATTAATCATATCCATTATTCGCTTGCTTTATTATGCAAATACTTGCCAACACTGGCCAGAGTCTCTATCTCTCTCTCTCTCTCTGTCTGTCTGACTGTCTCTACTATTCAGTATCCTGATGATCTCGGACAATTGTTCTTGTTCTCCTTGTTGTTGTGCATATATATCCGCAACTGTTTGGATGAAAAGAGAAACAGAGAACAAAAAAATGTATCACATTTTGCAAATTAAATGCTTCGTCAAAAATCAAACCATATTTTGTAAGACGGAGCTTTGTTCTCGTTATACGATTTATTAATAAATGAAATGTGCAAGCCGAAAAAAATCAAAATCAAAGAAATAAATATTAAAAAACTAACTGTTAGTGCAATCGACGCTTACTCACATCACACTCAAACACATTAAAAAAAAACATATATATATTTATATATATATGTTGTGTTGGTTTCCAACAAAAAAAAATCACAAATAACAACGGTCGAAACGCCAGAGAGCGAGACAGCAATACCACAAAATGGCTGGCGTTCAAGTTGCTGCCGCTGCTACGGAATGACGACGACTGGCTTTGGCTTCTTCTATGTCGAGGTCGCAAAATACAAAAACCAAAAAAAAAAACAAAAAAGCTAAAATACAGTAAGACACTAACTAACGGCGTCGCTCAGAGCGCCTTTTTGTGTGTGTGTGTGCAAATTTAAATGCCCAACTGTCGCTTGGCGCTATCGATAACACAATTTCATCAAAATACCCGTACATATGTTAATGAAACGCTGAAGCGACGCGCCACTCGCAACGCTTTTTCCCAATTGTGATTTTGTGCGCCGTTTTTTTTTTGGTTTTTTGCATGCATGCATCGACAGTGACGCGCTGTGCAACACTGTTTCGCGTATGCGGCACATAGCGACAGTCACAATACTCACACACACACCACATAAAATGTTACATGCACACACACACACACACACATGCACAAGCACATATGTACATATGCTTGTGCATATAAGGCGTGTGTAAAAGTGCCAAAAACAGTGCTAATCAATGCCAGCGAGCTTTACGTTGTTAATTACACACACACACACACAGATGAAAACACTTGCATATGTTTGTTACGCTGCTGTTACGCTTTACGTCATGCAGTGGCTGACGGCTTTGGCTCCCACATAGAAACACTCACTCACACACACACATGCATACATATGCACAGGCAGGCAGGCAAAAAGACATTTGCCATTTCGTAGGCATGAAGGCTTTCACACACACACGCACATATATATATGCATATGCATATGCGGAAATGTAATTGTGAATTTTTACAAATTTCTGCTGCTGCAGGCAGTCAAAATAAATACAACGTGTAATTTAGGCTCACCTCGACTCGGACACTCAGATGATTTGAACACTCGCGCTGCTTACTCTCCCAACTATTTGATAGCACAATCCATACAACTACTAAATAGTTTACTATTTATTTTTTTTATATTTTTTTTTCGTTTTATTATTTTTGGAATTAAATCACAACTAGTTATCACAAGAATGTGTTCAAAAATGAAATTTACAAAGCGACCAGATGTCAACAACAGAATTTTAGTTCAGAGTTTGCTTCGCCATTGTATTTTTTTTTTTTTTTACTGCCACTGCCAGCCAGTTAGAGCAGTTACGCGCTTTACAGCACTGCCCGCAAACACTGTGCCGGCCGCCGTTGGCAACGCATCATATTTGAAATGAATTTGTGAATTTGCGTTCAGCTCACAAAAATTCCACTGAATTGCAGACTTTGTATTTACATTTACCAAGCACTGCAAATAACAATGGAATTGGCGTAAACAAACTCTAATTAATGCAATGAGCTCAAAGCAAAACAGCTGCTTGACTCACGAATACATTTGGTATTTTCACCTAACAAGTGCATTACAACATATATATATCGATATATCGATAACAGATCGCAACTGACTAACCCTGTGTGTGTGCGTGTTTGTGTTTGTGGTGGTTGCACTAAATTTGTTTGTGCGTAGAAGAAAAAAGAAAAAAGACGAAAAAAAAGAACAATTTGCAGAAGAGAATTTGGTAAGTGCATTCAAATAATATGTAAATACATATATACCGATTATAATGATACGAACAGCAGGCAGTCAGGCAGAATGGACATCATGGACATACAGGCTGTCGAATCGAAGCTCAGTGACGTCACAGTGACACCAATACCCCGCTCGCAAGTACAAAACTTCTACAATTATCAGCAGCAGCGCGAGCAGCGCGAACAGCAGCCCCAAATCCAAATATCCGCCATACATCATTCACGTGGCAGCAACAATTCGACAAATAGCAGCAGCAACACCGGCAACAACAGCAACATCAACAACAATAATAATAGTAATAATAATAATAATATGGTCGCTACCGATTATGCCACAAACAGCAGCAGCAGCAGCGGTTTAGGTGGCGGCGGCGGAGGTGGTAGTAAGCGTGACCGTAACAGCGTCACACAGAGCAGCGCCGCAGCGACAGCAGCGGCAGCAGCTGCCGTTGCCGCCCTGCAATACTCACCGCAATTTCTGCAGGCACAGCTGGCGCTGTTGCAGAAACAATCGAATACAACGGCAACACCGTCATCGGCATCGGCATCAGCTGCGGCTGCTGCGGCAGCGGCAGCTCTATCGCTGGCCAACATTGCAGCCGCCTCGAATGGTGGACGTAGCAGCATCAACATCAACAGCATCAACAATATCAACAACAGCAACAGCAGCAACATTAACACCAACAGCAGCAGCAGCAGCAATCTTGGCTTGAATCTCACACAATCGCAGCTGAAGTACCCGCCACCGTCAACATCGCCGGCGATCGTCACCACACAGACATCGGCGAATATAACAACGCCACTGACATCCACTGCCAATCTGCCGACAGTTGGCAGTCTGTCCGTTGGCAACGGTTTGACCAAATATGCTCAACTCTTGGCCGTCATCGAGGAGATGGGACGCGATATACGGCCAACGTATACGGGATCGCGCAGCTCAACGGAGCGACTGAAGCGTGGCATTGTCCATGCACGCATCCTGGTCCGTGAGTGCCTCATGGAAACGGAGCGTGCAGCGCGCCAATGAGAGGAGGAGTGCGGCATGCCGCATCTTAAATCGCCAGATTAAGCTCTACTCTCCATCTCCACATAAATCGGTTGCATGGTGAATGTAAATTTTGCATTTAAGTCGAAGCTTTAGTTATCAAATTGCTAAATTGAATTGCTTCTCGTTGTATTTTTTGATACCCTTGCTATAGCGATTGGTCCCTTAAGGCTGATCAGATGTATATATACATATATGTCTATATACATATATACCTTATGGGGTCAAAGATGTCTCCCTTAAAGCGTCCCCAGATTCTTCCTTTTTCATTTTTTATTACAAACAAATCTGTTCATATATCTATTTGAAGGCAGACAACCCATCGGAATCATATGATAAATTCATATATATATATATTTTTTAAAGTTCACATTGTCACACAACAAAATTAGAATAATCGGTATATATATATACATATATATTTAATTTAATTTTTATTTTTGAAATGTACTTATGATTTATTTTCTGATATAGCGTGTTCTTGGTCTTGATGTAAGCAATAAGTGAATAATACATTAATGCCACAATATAGAATCGTAAATCTGTCCAATAATTAGGCAATAGCTCTATGATTAATAGTTTAAATGATATAGTTATTCTAGCTGATATATCGCTCGACATTCTAGATATATCCTTCTCTCATTCGAAGCGTACTTAAATGCCACTTTCTACTTTCACCATGCAACACACATATAAACATAAGAGACGAGTGTCGACGTTGACTTTCAACTAAATGTGCTTTCATTTATTTATTAAGCTTAAAGTTTTAATATTTTTATATAATATATATGTGTATGTAAATTAAACAATAGCAAATTGTATTAATTTTCTTCTTTTTTTTTTTTAATTGATTTACTTTTTTTTCTTTTTGTTTTACCACAAAAAAAATTGACAAATTTGTGCCGGCGGACCATAGTTAAAAAATGTTTAGACTAGCTCAGGTTATAAAAGTAATATATATGATATATATATATATAACTATTTGAATATTGCAATATTGCATACAAAATGAAGCGAGCCAGAAGACAGCTTCAAATTTCATAGACATAAATAAAACATTTATATATGTATTTATATATAGTCTAGGCTAAGTTGCACCTGCCCTATATATACATATATATAGGTATATATCTATATATATGACGCATTTAAGCGTCGATTTTTTGCTGTGTGTTTGCATGTGTTCTAAACATTGTTGTTGTACAGCTTTAAGTAGGACACTGCTACCAAAAAACAATCAGCTCACAATGTATACTATATATATATACATATATATATAATCTACTCGATTTAGGTAAGAGAACAACAATTGAATACTGTGCTCGATTGCAGGCAGCAATTAGTTATTTTAGATAACTATACAAAAAAAGAAAAGAAAAAAAAAACAATATATATATATATATATATCTATATATATATTTGTATTTGCGTATGTGTTGTTATATAGAGGTCTAGTTAATCCATGCAAATTGAGAGACATATACATATACTAGTAAATATATATACGTATATATACCTATATATATACGAGCATATTGGCTAAGTTCAAGCATGTATACCAAACCAAAAAATCCAATAAACAGATATTTTGGTCTTTATAAATCGATCGCTGAGTATATATCTTGTGGACAATGTGAGCTCGCACAATTCCACTCCTTGCCACAGACAGCATGTGTGTATGAAATATATCTCAATATCATATAGCCGTCATAGGAACAATCGGTCGAAGGATGAGCCCTTGTATGAACAACCAAACAAGTTCAATAATTCAGCTAAAAATATTGGAACAACTTGTCATCAACCGCGTACTACTATATCATATAGGTGTTATCGGAATAATCAGTGGCTTTTTTTTACATTTGAAGTGAGGTACGTAATCTTTTTATTTATTTACATACATTTATTTATTGTTTTTGTTGTTGTTAACAGATTGTTAATTAAAGCCTTACATTTTGATTGTTACAATCGAAACGGGGACAGCATTTTGGAAAGGGCTGAGAGGCATCCTCGATTATTTTGCAGGGCTGCAAACTGCTCAAAGAGGGACAGCTGAATGGGAGATCAGATAGATTTATATATATGCACTATACACAGCAGATATATCAGATACAAATATACATACGTTTTGCCAGTAGTAATTCCGTTCGATCCACAGGTGTTCAGAACACAACGGCCTGGTGGCTGATATGTCTCACCCGGCTTCAATCTGTGACCGGCAATCTGACAGTCTGTTGGATTTTTAGTATCTATATATTAAAATATATATATAAATATTACTTACCAGCCAGAACCAACAGGACATGGGCACTCAGCACCAGCACACAGAGGACGAATGTTGCCGCCTTCATTGCAATTGCCAAACAAAAGAATAACGTTCCTCAAAAACAATCTAAGGCCAACTGAATGCTCAAACTAACAGCGAGTTCTGTATATAGCTGACTGGCTAGCTTATCAGATTCCCTTTCTATATATGACCTTTTTGTCCAGCACACAGATTTCTCGGGGATCATTTGGGGGTATCAGTGCCGACTTACTGGGAAACTGCGAACTAAAACGGAATCGACTAATCTCTAAACAAATGAGACCTATTAACAGACAGACAGTGAGACTGTGAGAAAGAGAGAGAGAGAGAGAGAGAGAGGAAAAGTGTGAGAGAGAGAGAGAAAATATATGAAAAATTTGATCGTATAAAGGAACTGGGATCTAAAACAGAGCTGAATCTGCTCAATGGATGTATATAAAAGAGGCCTTTTATCAGACAGAGAAAGAGAGAAAGAGAGAGAGAGAGAGAGACGCAGAGAGGGACTACCTGAGTTATCTGAAAGAAAACTAGTCAAATTTGGCCCAAATATAATATTTCTAGATTATGAATAAAAGTTGATTGACGATTCCAATAAAAGCCGCAATTGAGATATAGCGCTTGAGATATATAATATTGATCAGCTATACAAATTGAATGAGAACTAGCAGATATACTCTGAAAAATGGAAAATCTAATACATTTCATTATTGGAATACACACAACAACTGTGAACCGCAATCGATTTAAAATGTACATAAAGAATTAACAAAATATCAAATATAATATAATCAATATTCAATCACTATATATATATATTAATATATAATCACTAGTCGCATTCAAGTCGGGCACAGCAATCCGGATAGGGTAGCGAGTAGTCGTTGCTTGTGAAAACACAGCCATTGGCCAGCTGGATGCGGTCGCAGCTATGGAATCAGTTAATCAGTTGTGAAAGTCATGTCCATAATGTCCCTATGCACATATGGTGATCAACTTACTGCTTGATCATCAGCACATAATCATCCCGACAATGCACTTGGGCACAAAAGTGCGGAACATCGACCGGAAATGAGGTATCATTGAGCCGGACAGCCAGTTCCAGTTCCGCATAGTAGCAATGCTCCGGTATAGCTTTTGATAGGGATACACATTATTAGTGGGATCAGGCGCATATATGCAGATATATATAGTATTCAATTTTCAGTTTGTGCTCGGCTTGTCTTCAGTCTGCAGCTTAAATGTGTCCAATCTGGAACCGAACCCTAATTTTAACGATTGTAATTTAGAACCGAAACCGCAAATTCAAACATTGTTTTTCAGGAACCAGTTACAGGGATCGATATTATATATATCCACAAAGCATGGAATACCGAAAAATGTGTGGAACCCATCGATAACCTTTACCGGAATCTTTACACTTTATTTACCGGATTCGTTTTCAAAATCGAATTTATTTTCGATTTTCTTGTTAGAAAATATTATTTATTCTCTGCTTTTTTCTTTTCTTTTTTGTTGAGTTCAGCTATAATAAATTTCCAAAAGACAACTTCAAATAAATTGAAAAAACTTGACTTTTTGAGACTTACTTGGATGTCGGGTATTGCCACGATATTGGGTGCTAAAACCCAACACGGACCCCGACAGTATCAAGCTGATCCATGCCCAAGACATTAGAGTTGGTATTCCGCGACACATTTTGAGTTCCTCGACTGAGCTACACAAATGCTTTTGAGACAAAGCACCTCATACTGAGAAGCCCAACTTATTATCAGCGCTTTTTTGTCTGCTAATGTATATGAAACAAATATACATATGTAAATTCTTTAAATACATATAAATAAATATATATATTTGTATATAAATAAATATTGTATATTTAAATCATACTCTCAGCGGGGCTTTTTTGTTTCGCTTGTCACAATTCGACTTCTGATTTTATTGGTCAACAAACTAAATTTATATTTTCGCTAGTTTTTCAATTGAGCTTAAAATTATATATCATTTTGTAGTAGTTGTAAATAAATTATTATCGAATATTTTTCTATTTTTATTATTATTGAAATTCCTATAAACGCAGAATTATTATTAGAAAAATAAATTGCTGAGATTTTATTCTGCACTTTCAATATTTCCTTATACACTTTTCGCTATATATATTCGTGTACTATATCTAATTTTCGATTCCATTACCTACTCGAGTAGAGTATTCAATGGTCGTCAAGTTGTGTGTGTTTTTTAGCAAACAAATAAAGACTCAAGTGATCAATGGTATATAATTATATGTTATATTCTAGGTGATAAATGACAATGCATCATCCAAACCATTTTTATTGGCAGGTGTATTTCTCGCAAACGTGTTTTCAATTGATTTATGTAAAAAAAAAATTCAATATAAAACTATGGGTACTTTTTTTGGCATTGTCTGTTCTGTCACAGAGTGCGTAAGATATTGTTGGATAAGTCTACGACCCCATAAAGTATGTATATCTTTTGTATATTTCATTGGATCAATTATGGTACACAATATGTGAAAAGTCTTAGTTGTGTGCAGAGTATATATTGCTGGTAGAAGTAAGGTATATATATATTCATGAGCAGCATCAACAGCCGACTCGATTTAGCTATGTGCGTCTGACTATCTGTGGGAACACGCTGATCTCAGAGACTTTTAGAGTGGTTATATAGGTACTCGAATGTCATACGCAGATCAAGCTTATTTTAGTTTATCGATAAGTTTTATGCATATCGATATAAATCGATGTTCGATGGCAATGAGCGAATATATATATATATATATATCATCTACCTTGTCATAATCTTGATATTCTGTAAAAATTAGAGAAACATCAAAATCATATCTGAGAAGTGGATGGATAGTTAAAGGCCTGGACAAGGAGTATCTGCAAGTCGCGCTCTCTCGACTCGGGCATTTTCACTTGCTTTTGCTGTTTTTCTTTCTTTACTTTTTTTTTGTAGCTCCGACGCAAGCGAGACTCTCGATTTCAGGGCTGACATGGACTTAATTAATTCAAACTAGATCTAAACTGACGCTGAAACTGAACTGAAACGACGCACATGCCCCATATTTCAGATACATACACATTTACAGCGATGCAAATACAGATACAGATACAGATACAGATACAGATACAGAAACACTTACTACTGAGTGTTGCAGATACACTTGACAGAAACATTGTTGCAAAATGATTGGATTTCATTTTCAAACCGGAAACCGGCTTTGAAATCATCGATTTTTATTTCATTCCAAATGTGTGCTTTGAGTCTTTAATTGCGTAATTAGGTCAACGCCGAGTTCAGCAATTGGCTGCAGTTGATTTTTTTGTGCAGTGTAGACTGTTTCATTATTATTAATTTTATATAAAAGCAACAACAATTAATTGCCATTGACTCAGTCGCACGTTCGACGCTCAAGCAACAAGGTTGGCACAACAACAAGCTGTTTCTTTCAGTCATTTTCAAGAGATTTCGTCATGTGGATAATGCCCATTAAGGCTGGACCTGGTTACGGATTTGGAGTGCCGATGCTCTTGCTCTTCGCCCTGATCTTCATTGGTGTCTCGGCGGACTTGGGATATCGTGGCAATGCCATACATCCGGGTAAGTTACGCACACACACACCACTTAAGAGAGAGATAAAGAGAGAGAGAGAGAGAGAGAGAGAGAGAGAGAGAGAGAAAATTAATGTGAGACTCCATTATCAGATTATCCCGGACAATGTTACTATGAGGAACTGAAGCAGCCCATACCCAAAAACCAGTCATATAAGCCCATCAATCGTGAGGGGCACTGCAATTCCATCTTCTGTCGACCCGACTATGTTCTCGAGATTGGCTTGTAAGTTGAATTTTGCTATAGCTACAGTCGAGCTTCTCTATAAGCGAACTGGATTCAAAGTCGCAAACATTTATCAATATCGATCGCAGAAATTGAGTACTTATATTACTAGTTACTAGAAATCTATTGATAATATTTGAAAATCCCAAACTGGCCATAATATATCAGTCAGAAAACATTCTTCATTGGTAAGTTCTCAAAATTAATCAGAACTGTTCTCTTGTCTAGAATTTTTATATATATATATATATATATATATATTTATAATTTTTTAACTATAAAGTAAACATGTCCAATCAAGTTCTGTATCAAATGTGATTTCCAAACTTATATTTGTTCAATATCTTCTATTTTGCAGCTGTGGCCGCCACAATCTGGTGCCTACGAAGAACTGTAAAATTGACTCCGATATGCGTCGCACTTTTCCCCACTGTTGTCCCAAGCTGATCTGCGAGGGGCCGGAGAGCAATGATATCTAGCCGTATCCATAATCAATACCTGTCTATAAATAACCATCTTTTCTTCTTCCCTAAAACATCTGTGGCTTTATATTTATATGGTTTGCCACCTGCCAAACAGGAAAGACAAAAGACCAGAAACCCCAACATATATATATATATATATATATATATAGATATATGTTCTTTTGTATTGAGTTTAAAAAGCATGTTAAATATACTAAATACACAAACAATTTTTAAGTGAGTATTTTCATTTTTTGCGATCTAGAAAAAAGTTGAAAAGCTTAATCTTGATGTGGGTTCAAATTGAGGAAAACTATTGTATGATATTTTATTATATTTTTATTTTTTTAAATCTATTGTAAGATTATTTAATTAATTTTTTGCTCAATGGTTCAAGATTGAATAAAATAGAATTCTTTGTACTTGAATCAAGTATCAATCAAATACCGAAATCAGACAACGATATTATTATTTTCAACTTTATTTTCGAATTTGCTGAGACTCTTAAAAGCAGAATATTTTGATGCATCATTAAAGATTGTAAATAAAGATTGTTATAAAAACATTGCGAGGCGAGCCGAGCAAGCGAACTTAGTCAAAAAGTTGAACCTAAATAAACATATACTAGTTATAAGTAAGATGCTGAAGCAATCCACTTAAAAAACTGATGAAAATAGTAATTAACTCAATCAACAATAAGCAGAGAGCACAGTTGAGAGCAGTTCTGCTAAACAAGTGAACAATTATGCAATTAAAACAGCGAATAAACCGCATTCATTCAGAGTGTCTGGCCAGTCGGGCTGTCTGGTTCCTGGACTAGAGGGTACTACGAGTGCGCTACGCTTACACTACCTGGGAAGTCTAGAAACTAGAGAACCCAACTAATTGTGTAGAGCATGCAGCGAGCAGTTAAGTTGAATGAATTGAAAGAAACAAACAAACGCATTAACATTTCACATTTGAATTGCAAATTTGCTCAAGTTGTGCCGGGGATAATGGTCGATAATAGTCGAGGTAGTCGGTAGTATAAATAGCAAACTGGTTCAGCTGGCGGGCTTCAGTCGAACAAATCCAATCCCAAAAGATGCGCAACTTTTCAAATTTACTGATCGCAACAATTGCGTTCTTCCTCATGATGATGATGATGAAGATCGGTACGATTGAGGGCGGTGAGTTGTGTAAATCTAATCGAGGCACACATTTCACACAATATATCCTATATCCTATATCTTATATATAGTTAGCGAGCCAGTGTGCACGTATCGCAATGCGGAGGATGAGACCATATTTCTCAAGTATCTGCCATTGCTGAAGAAGGGCCAGGACTATGTGGACTTTGGCAAGGAGGGCAAGTGCCTAAAGCGCGCCATCTGCACGGACACATTCAAGACCATTGTCGAGGAGTAAGTACCATCCACCAAACATACCCCTAGACTATCCCTATCCCGAACTGTGACCAGTCAAATAATCGACTGGTGCAGCTAATTCATAGATATGCTTTTCATAGTAGACCAAATTGGAATAGGCTACTGCAAAGAGTCGCATATTTATAGGACAACCAAATAGAACAATGTATCTTTAAGGGATATGAAGTGCAGATAGACCCCTAATGGGAACAGAACTGAAGTATTGTGGCATAGTTGAGCACAGAACAAGGCAGCAACGAAGAAAGACATCGAAAATTTAGCCAGTTCTCAGACAAGCCAAATGTCTCTCAGGCAGCTATAATCAAAATCGATTCATGGGAATAAAATAAACCCGGAATACTATGGAAACGATGAAGTCATCTAACTAAAGTGGGTACAGCCAGCAGTGGACTCTGATGATGTTGTGAGAATGCAGTGGAATCCTTAAAGCACAGCATGCCAGCTAAAGCTGATAGTATCCTAGGCAAGCAAAGATTATTGTTGATTGATGGCAGGACTCCAGGCACAATAGATCAAACAGGTTGCAGGCCTACCAATAATACTAATAGTAGCCAAATGGTAGCTGTACAGCTCTATATATATATTTATATATATCTATATATTGTTTTTTTTTCCTTTCGTTTTTTTAATAGCTGCGCTCAGCAAAAAATCACCTGCCAGAACAAACAGCGTTTTACGGGCGTTTTTCCCGCCTGCTGCATCAAATGCTAGAATCCTGGGAGAGCAACTATATATCACTGATGATATATATCTGCACACATACATATATAAAATACATATATAAAGAAAAATGATCAAATTAATGTTAGCGCGTAGTAAACAAAGAAATTAAAAATAAAAAAAAACACCAACATTTTAATAATAAAAAATGAAAACTACAACTACACTTTGTAATTCATTTCATTTTTGTTTTTTTATTCTGTCTTAGCTATTTAATATTTTCCATTTCAAATAGCAATACATAATTGTATAATTTCCTCTTGTTGCTGTTGCAAATGTTCTTGTTGTTGTTGTTGTTGTTGTTTATGTGTACAATTTCTTCTGTCGAGAAATGTGCTGCCCATTTGTTGTTGGTGTATTTTGTTTACAGTTGCTTAATTACCTTTTTTTCTTCTATTTTTTCTAGTTTTTTTTTTTTTTTTTTGTCTTTACTAGTATTCTTCGACATACATTTTAAGTTCAATCAACAAGAGCAATAAAAAAAAAACAAAAATAATTAAGTTACGTTTACATAATATAATAATAATAATTTGGGCAACTCGATGAATGTGTTTTGTTGTTGTTTTTGTGTGTGTTGTGTGTGTGTGTGTGTGTGTGAGTGTTGTTGTTGTGGGCCTTGCAATGTCGCCTCGATGTTGTTGTTGCTGTTGTTGAAGGACGCTTGCTGTTTGTGATTTGTTTTGTTAACTGTTTAACAAATAAGCTTGCTGTTGATGTTGCTGTTGCTTTTACTGCTTGGTTTGTTTACACCTTGGTATTCTTGTTCTGTAGTATTGAATTGTTGTTGTTTATTGTGTGTGTTATATGTAAACTAATGCTTATAGATCCTCATCCTCATCGGGCAAGGCGGTCGCCTGCGCCTCCTGCAAGTCACGCTCAATTTGCAGCTGCCAGTCTCTGTCCATTTTGACCTCGGGTGGCAGCAGTGCCGGCATTGCCACAAACTCCAGGTTTGGATCGCCGACCAGTTTGCGGGCGAGCCAAAGGAAGGGTTTCTCAAAGTTATAATTCGATTTTGCAGAGATGTCATAGTACTATAATGAGAACAATTAATTAGTAAATTATCAATGTTAAATCCCACAATTCGAATTCTTTAATTTGGATATAAACCCAAAATGAACAGTTTCCTTGTCTTTACAATTTCCACTCGAATATAGCAAACAATTAAATATATATTCATAGTTATAGGCAAATCTAACTGATCTAGTAGACAACAATTATTGGGTAGCACTTCCACCTCTCTCTCTCTCTCTCTCTCTATCTGTCAGTCTCTCTCTTGCGCTCTTCGTTTTCATTCGATGTCTGTCTGTCTCTGTCTGATTCGATATTGATGCATTTATCCCCTCCCCGCCCCACCAACCCACCAACGACTCTCATTTAGACTCACCTGCAAATTTTTCTTTCGGTGAAAGACGATGGTTTTGGCTTTGACCTTGCGGTCCTTGATGTCCACCTTATTGCCACAGAGGACAATGGGAATGTTCTCGCAGACGCGGACAAGATCACGATGCCAGTTGGGCACATTCTTGTATGTGACACGTGACGTCACATCGAACATTATGACGGCACACTGGCCCTGAATATAATAGCCATCGCGTAAACCGCCAAATTTCTCCTGGCCAGCCGTATCCCAGACATTGAAACGAATGGCGCCGCGATTCGTATGGAAGATCAATGGATGGACCTCAACGCCCAATGTGGCCACATATTTCTTCTCAAATTCACCCGTCATGTGGCGTTTGACGAATGTTGTCTTGCCAGTGCCACCGTCGCCAACCAAGACGCACTTAAAAGTGGGCATATCTTGTCCTTCCTGTGCCATCTTTGCTGCTGCTGCCGTTCTGGTTGTTGTTATGTATTTATGCCCTTTACAACACTGTTGTTGGTTGCGTTGCTGTTGCTGCTGCTCCTGTTACAGTTGCTGTTAAAGAGATTTAAAAATTGATTTTAGCTTAATTTCTTTGAACTTCTTGTTTATTGTTGTTTTGCAAAATAATTCGTTGCTCAACGTGCAACGTGCGCAATGCGAATGCGAACGCGAGCGTACGCAAAACGAAAATGGTAAAGGTCAGCAGAAAAGGAAGAAGGGAAATGCCAAAGGCGGCTGAGCAAAGCGCGCCAAAGGACAACAACAGCTGTTGCCAGCCTCCGACACTCTTTGAGAGCGAGAGCGATAGAGCGAGATACAGCCAGTCAATGCAAGAGAGCGCAAAAGTGCAGCTGCTATCAGTGTGTGCGTGTATGACTGTGTGTGTGTACAGGCAGGTAGCATGCGGCGATGCCATGTTGTTTTTGTTGTCTTCTCTGTCTACCACTACTACTACTACTACTGTTTACTGTATGTAAGCGAATTTATTTGTGAGAAATTCAACCCTTACAATTCACCACTGCAACTTTGTATATACTTTGTTTCTCTCATTTAGATTATAATTTAAATAATAAATATTCATTCGAACATTCAACGCAATTCGATTGTTAAATACAAAACAAAGTATCTTTCCAGAATAAATAAAAAGAAAGAAGAAGAAATTTGCAGATATTGTTAAAATGCGTTTAACAGCTGAATCAGCAGCACTCAGACAAATGCATGGAATGTGTTGCTGTGTGTAGCATTAACATACGCATGAAATGACAACAACCCTGCGAGTGCGAGCGAGCAGGCCAAATAATGTAAGAGAGAATGGAGAGTGGAGAGAGAGTGACGATTGCTCCTAACACAGCAGACGCATGTAATGCGCGCCAAAATGCATGGGAAACATGCAAAGAGGAACAGAAGAGGCCAAGTGCAATCTGCAATCTACCTATTTTCACATAAAAACACTGAATGCGATTTCGTCTTATTAATAAACACACAATAAAATAACAAATGCTAACGCATAGTCCCAAACACACACACGAACACCAATTGCCGATACACACACATACGCTCAGACGCCAATACACGCGCCACCGTCTGAAACATGACGCAAATTTTTTTTCCCTCACAGCAATTCGGATTTAACCTCAACAAATTTCTCGATTGGCCGCTGTTAGTCTGCTGTTTTTTTTTTGCATAAAATACAAAATTCTTTTAATTCGCTTAGAGCAAGGCATGCAACTGAGCTATATAGGCATTTATATATTGTTATTCGAATCCCTGCGAACACGCGGCATGCACCACGTCGTGCGACGCCGGCCTTCTCTAAATAACGGTGCCCCGCAGCCAACAACAACAATCAACTCCATTTTTCTCCATTCTGTAGTTAGCAACAGATTGTATTGCAAATGAGAGCAGCACACGTATATATATATATATCCGCACATTATGTATATTGTATATAATATACATATATTATGTATATGTACGAAAATGCGCACATTTGGAGCATCAGCAGACGACCACCTACAACTAATAAGGCTGGAATAACGACGCCGTCATCAAAGGCATTGTCGCATTTGAGGCACTTTCGCAGAAATTTACCACTAATTCGACACTATTACAGTGATTTGGTTGTACTTACTTGCTTGCTGGCTTTCTCGTTTGTTGTTCGCCAAAAATTTTGGCAACGCGGCGCACAAACTAAATGTTTCTTTCAACAGCACGGACAGAGAAATGAAACCCGAACGTATTTGACTTTTCTTGACAAGTCTTGCTTCGCAGCAATCTAACTTTTGTCGTGATCCTGCTCACAACTAGAGAAAAATATCGATACCACAACGCAATTGCCAATAGTTCAACGTTAGTATTTGCAACGCTGTGGTTCTACTAAACACCAATATGGCCACAGATAATAATTTCTTGAGCATAAAATACTGACAAAGAAAATACTGTAATCGATATATCGCATGAGCTAAAGCCGATATACTGTTGTTTCCCATTTTGATTTGCTAACATCGCTAAATTGTATGGTTCAGCCGCAGAATACTCAACACAATTATTATCAATTAAAATCAACGTTAAATTGTGAATTATCCAACTTTAATACAAAGATGTCGACACGCCGCCAAGCCATCACATTATATCGAAATCTGTTACGTGAATCTGAGAAGCTGCCATCATATAACTTCAGGTGCGTACTGTGTGGCAAATTGTGAAATATCATAAGATAATTGAAAACATTTGTTGTTGTTTTTGTACAGAATGTATGCGGTGCGCAAGATACGCGACACATTTCGTGCCAATAAGGTGCTTAAAGATTTCAATGAAATCGATCGACAAATGGCCAGCGCTAAAGAAAATCTTGAGCTAATACGGCGACAGGTGAGTAGTGAGTTTTGAGCTTAGAGTTTTTAATTGACGCCGGGTCATTAACTTGGCCAAACAGCTGTAAATCTGTTGTATGTATGTATGTATGTGTGGGCATGTGAACGCTATTTACGTCAGCATTGATTACGATAACACATTGTTTCTCATTTCACATCCTCTCACACATGCAGGTAATTATCGGTCATCTTTACACGACGGACAAGCTGGTTATCGAGCAAAAAAAGACGCTGCGACCATCTGATGACTGATGCAAGTGACACAGTTGCATCTCTAACTCACACTCTCATACAACAACAACACACACACACATACCAAGGCTCAGCCAATAGCGGCCTTAAACTAGAAAAAGTTCGTTAAATTTGAATATCGCTTGTTAAACCACAAACCAAAAACAAAAGAAAAAAATCAATATGGATTGCAGTGAAATAAAAGCAACACCAATTCATTAATATATTTATATTGAATTACAAATGAAACCAAATACGTTTGCATATTTTTTGTTTAATAACAAATTTTATAACTAAGTACTGCTAGCCTTACTCGACAAAACAAAAAAAGGGGAAAAAAAAAAACAATTGTAGACTAAAATGCCCCAGAGTATATTGGATATAAAGAGGTATACAGACTGTATACAGTGCTCGCTCGCTTTGATAACTTCCATTGATCAACAATTGGTTTAAATTAGATTAACGTTCATAATAAATAAATAAAAAAAAATTAAAACTCGAAAAAAATTTAGAGGAAGAAAAACCCATTAATTTCAAACTTAATTTTCAAGTTGATGAAATTAATTGTATTATATTCCATATGCAAAACAGCAACGGATGGAGATAATTTGAATGAATTCGAAATGAAATGAAAAACATTTTATAAATTCGAAAATAGAAAACATTGAAAATAAAAAAAAACTTAGAAACGAACGCGAACATTTCTCAGCATTAAAATAATAAACAAATTGTAATATTGTGAAGCGAAGATCACCGAATAAACATATATATGTGGAATGTATGCTCTAACGTATATATATATATATGTATAGGTATATGTGGGCCCAATCTATGCCTGATAGGTGCTGGCGGAGACGTTGCCACCGGTGCCCGTCCAATTGGTATGATGAAACTGCCCCTCCTTGCCCAGCAGCTCGTAGGTGTGGGCACCAAAATAATCACGTTGCGCTTGCAAAAGATTCGCTGGCAACTTGGCGGTGCGATAGCCATCATAGAAGCTGAGTGCGGTGGATAGAGCCGGCACCGGTATGCCCCAAAGGAAGGCCTTGGCGACAACCTCACGCCACGACTCCTGGCCCTCGGCGATGGCCCGCCTAAAGAAGTCATCGAGCAGCAGATTGGAAAGCTTCGGCTGTCGGGTGTACGCATCCTTGATGTTACCGAGAAAGACGCTGCGTATGATGCAACCGCCGCGCCACATCAATGCGATGCCACCATAATTAAGACTCCATTTATTCTCGCTGGCCGCCTCGCGCATCAGCATGAAGCCCTGCGCATAGCTGACAATCTTGGCACAGTACAGCGCATGCTTGAGGCTGTTCAAGAATTTCTTCATATCCACGGAGCACGAGTTCTGGGCGGGCCCGGCGAGCACAGTGCTCGCCCGGACCCGTTCATCCTTGAGCGCCGAGAGGCAGCGCGAGAAGACGGCCTCGCCGATGAGCGTAACGGGCACACCATATTGGAGGGCTGCAATCGCTGTCCATTTGCCGGTGCCCTTTTGACCGGCCGTGTCGCGTATACGCTCCAGCAGATGGCCATCGGCGTCCCTGTACTTGAGTATATCGCGTGTGATCTCGATGAGGAATGAGTCGAGCTCCTCCCCATTCCATTGGCCAAACACATCGGACATTTGTTGCGGTTTTAGGCCCAAACACTGCATCAGATGATAGGCCTCGCAGATCAGTTGCATGTCTCCGTATTCGATGCCATTGTGCACCATCTTCACAAAGTGGCCGGCGCCCGCATCGCCCACCCATTCGCAGCATGGTTCACCGTCCGCTTTGGCGCAGATCGCTTGGAAGATTGGCTGGATCAGTGGCCAGGCGGCCGCATGTCCGCCGGGCATTAGGGATGGTCCGTGACGGGCGCCCTCCTCACCGCCACTGACGCCGGAGCCGACAAAGAGAAGTCCGAGCTTCTCCAGTTCCTCGCAGCGACGCGATGTGTCCTGATATTCAGAGTTGCCGCCATCGATGATGACGTCGCCGGACGACAACAGTGGCACCAGTTGACTAATGAAATCATCCACAGCGTTGCCAGCTGGACAGAACAAAAAAAGCAAACGCGTTTAGGTCAAGTTGATTAAAGGTCAAGTTTGTTTAGAAAGTCACTGTTAGAGATGGAAGTGTGACTGACAGCAAGGCCAAGCATGAAATACGTGCCTGCTTTTCTTGTCTTTCTCTACTTTATTTTGGCTTGTTAAATTTTAGGTCAGCCTAAGCGTGTCACGCGCTCAACTCTAATTGATCAAGTGTTGCTTATGGTTGACCTTGAACTAAGGTTAGCCCAAAGTCGCCCAATCGCTAATTTCTGCACTCCAGCATTAACTATTAAATGGCAAACAACAATTTGATAACAATTGCAAGTCGAAAACAAAGTGTGTGTGTGTGTGTGTGTGTGTGACCTATATTGAATGTCAGAATGTATGAATACCAGCCATGCAAAATGTAAACAAAGCTTTAACTTCCTCAAAATTTGCACATCATCCAGTTATCGAGCTCATTAAGCTGCGGCTTAAGCTTAAGCGATAATCACACAAAAGCCTAGAAATATCGATAACTGCGCCCAGCGCTTGAGTAAACAAAATCAAATCATTGTTGTTGTTGTTGTTGTTGTTAGTGCACGTTGCAATTTTTGCCTATGCATGACTTTGCTTTGACTTCCACACACACACACATACACAACACACACATGACGCGATCACTTCACGCCACTCCACAACAACAGAAACAATAAACACTTACCCTTGACAAGCAACATAATTTTGCGTGGCGTTTTCAGCTTGTCGACCATGTCCTTCAATGAGTCGGCGCCAATCACTTTGGTGCCTTTGGCCTCGTTGTTTAGAAAGTCTTGAACCTTCGATACGGTGCGATTATACGCACACACCACAAAACCCTTCTCGTCCATGTTTAGTATTAGATTTTGACCCATTACAGCCAATCCAATAAGGGCAATATCAGCTTTCCTGCATTTTACAAAATAAAACAACAAATTGAGCACACACAAATTGAGCAAATGCTAAAATTGGCAAAATTATGTCGGTCTGTGTGTGAAATTTGCTTACCCGCTCATTTTTTATAAAAAAAAAATTATTTGTTAATGATTTAGAAACTAATTAGCTTGTAAATTTTACGCAAACGAAAAACTCGTTTCGATTTTTGCTGCTGCTGTTACTCCGCTGCCGCCTTGTGTCTATTTGCGTTCGCCGACTACAACTGACGCTAAATCTGAAGCAAAGCCAAAACGATAAATGACAAAATGCCGAAAAGCTTTGCTTTAGATATGAGCGCGTGTCACGTGAGCTGCATTGTGCATGTCACGCAGTCGCACGGCTGGAATCCTCTTTTATATTGTCACCCCATAATATGTTGAGATTGTCCACTATCTTTACGATTTGATATTCAAATTAAAAATTTCTTTGAAATTGGCCAAGATTGCATTCCAAAATCAGTTCAACTTTTGATAGAGTGCAACTTTCGTGCGCAGCCAAGTTGACGTTGCGCTCAGCTCTAGCGGTGCTGAGCTTTTTGGCGATCTGCGCAATGCACGCAAATGCAAGCAGCACGTGAAAAGCAGAGACAAAAAAAATCATTTGACGTCACATGGCTGTGCCCTCTATACTCTATACAGAGCGCAACGATAACGCAGCCTGGCAACGATAGATGGCGTTAGCAATTGAATTAAAGCTGTGCTCAAAGTTTAAACAATCAATTTATTGCACGTATTAAAAGCTTTACATTTTAAAATTATAAAAAAAAGAGCACACACAAATATTTGATCTAGTGGCTGATTGGGATTATTAATTAAGCATTTTGTAGGGATTGAGTATGGCATTGGGATCGAACATTTTCTTCATGTCGCGCATCCAATCGATGGCAATGGGATTCTTGGAATAGTGGAGATAGTTCTTTTTGAGGAAACCAATGCCATGCTCGGCACTGATGCTGCCCTTCAGCTGTGAGGTGTACTCGTAAACGAAAGGCTCGACCCGCTTGTAAATGTCCTCGTTGAAGTGTTCGCAGGACACATTCAAATGCAGATTGGAGTCACCCAAATGGCCATAGCCGCAGACGATTGTCGCCAAGGGACCGCAACGCTCGCGCAACACTTCGACAATGCCATAGAAGTCACGGAGCGGCAACGAGATGTCATATTTGAAGCAGAAACTCTTCTCGATTAGGGCCAGCGGGACCATCTCGCGGATTTTCCATATCTCCTGCACCTTGCCGGGATCGCCGGTTACGGTGCCATCGATTATCTCGCCCCGTTCCATGCCATCGCAAATGAACTGATTGATCTTCTCCTCATCGTGTGTTGCATTGCTGCCCGACGTCTCAATCAGCATGTAGAATGGGTATCCGGTAATTGGGGACCTACGAGAATGGATGATCAACAATTAGACATACTCCACATAAAGGAAGACTTAACATCGCTAGACATTCTTCAATCTTAGTTCGATTACTCCCAATTACACTCAGACAAAAAGCGAACTTAAATTTGAATAATTTTTCAACTTTTTTGTAAGTTTTGAAATTGAACAATTAAAGTTGTATGAATCAAAGCAAAAATTATTGCATTAAATAATTCTCATTATAGACATTTTTGTAGTTCATATTTAAGACGATAGCAGGACCCACTCAAGAACTTTACTATCTTATCTAAGAAATCGAGTTCCTGGTCTTGATTTGGATAATGTTTCTACTAGAAAACTCTGAATGCCTGAGAGTAAAGAGTATTTGCAAGTCGATCAAAGGTACTCACTTGAGAAACTTGTAGTGATCGAGGGCATTGTCGAAGGCAAGGTGATCGATGAGTTCGCAGGAGCTGAGTATTTCGCCGAGATTGCGTTTGGCACTAACGAACGTCTTGAGGACATCATCGAAGGAATTGAGGCCAATGAAGGCGACATTCACCGACTTGGAGGCATGGGGACAGAGCATCGCCAGCTTTGTGACCACACCCAAGGTGCCCTCGGAACCGATGAACAGATGCTTCATGTGATAGCCGGTGTTGTCCTTTTTGAAATTCGACATCAGATCAAGGACCTGGCCACTGGCCAGCACAGCCTCCACGCCCAGCACCGAGCCATGCAAGTTGCCATAGCGAACAACGCGAACACCGCCAGCATTCGTTGAAACATTGCCACCAATGTGGCAGCTGGCCTTGGCGCCCAGATCGAGGGGTACGGTCAGACCCACATCGCGGGCACGTTGATCAAAGTTCTCCAAAATGCAACCGGCCTCGACGATGGCAATGCCCGTGACCTCATCCACAGATAGAACCTTATTCAGTCGCTGCAGCGACAACACAATCTCATCACAAATCGGCACAGATCCGCCCACCAGGCCGGTGTTGCCACCCTGTGGCACCACAGCCAGTCGTCGCTCGTTGCAGTGGCGCAGAATGGCGGCGACCTCGTCGGTACTGCCCGGCTTAAGCACCAGTTTGCTGTTGCCTGTCATGGATTAGATTGGAATCAGTTATTCAGCTTAATCCATAACCAAATGGAATTAACTACCTAAGTTAATTGATTTAATTACTTAATTGAGTGTATTGCCAAGGTGTGTCCAAAAATTATATTTTTTTTTAATTAACTACTAAATGGAACTTAATTGTAGTTGTAGATGAATACCAATTTACTTACAATTTAATTACTTAATTACATACAGTTTTCTGATTGTCTCAAATTTAAATTAAATACATTCCTCGCGCACTTTTAATTATTTTTATTTTAAATTGAATAATGTAAATAAATATTCAAATTACTCAAAGTGTCTTAAACTGAAATTCACATCAAAAAGAAAAGAACCGATCGAATTTTAGAATCAAAGCCTGAAAGTCGTAACTCCCTATATTTCTAGATATATATATATATATATATATAACGGTTAACCGATTGAAACTCAAAAGCAGAACGGAGGCCGAAACATTGAAAATTATGGTTGATTTCCTGCTTAGAATTGAAAATATTTTGACTTTAAGTAAATTTGAAATTCATTAAAGCTAATTACTCTTTTTAAATTAACTTAATAACTGTAAATACTTACCACGTATGCGCTTTTGGAAGCATATATTGTAGGCATCCAGATCCTCGGTAAGGACATGATTCTTGCCCAATAGCTGCTCAAAGTGCGTCACATCCTTATCATTTAGCTGTGCGTAATTGCCACGCTGCACCTTGTCCGTTATCTGTGGTGCCAAAAAGGGACTTTTGTGACTTTTGATTTTCGAAATACTCCAAATTTAAATACTACGACTTGGCTACATTTCTCAAAGCTTATAATGACAACCTCATAAAAATGCACCACAAATCATCAAATCAGCTTAAAATGGTGAAAACAAAACAATAAAATGTTCATCCAACCACCATTTGCAATAAAAAGAAAAATGTATAAAAAAAAACAAAGCGCGTTGCTTTTTGGTCGGCAGTGATTGGGCCACTGAACATCGGTAACAATGACACAAATTCACCACAGACTCAATTCTCTCTCTCTCTCTCTCTCTCTGTCTCTGTCTCTCCCTCTTACCTGAGTGAATTCAGGCAGCGGCGATGCGCTGCTCGCCAGCGTGCGCACCATTGTGTTGGTGTGCGTGTGCGTGTGTGTGTGCCGGAGGGTGGCGGCAATCGTCGTCGCATATCTGCGCAATTGTACGAGTCCCTGTAAACGCATCGTGTCTGTGGTGACTTCGCCTGCAACTGTGCTGGGTTTTGGTGGAATCTGTTGTGGTGTGGTGTGGTGTAGGGAAGGCGGCAATTAAAACTAGTTTAAAGACGAAAGTGCCGTTTTTGGGAAAGCTGTAACGAAGAAGAGATAATGCGTTTAGGCTTCGAATAGCAGTTAGAGTGCTCGACTAGCAGATACCCTGCTTTAAGTTTATAAATACGAATAAATATTAATAGGCTTGCTGATAGCAGTTTGGTCAATATGAAAACACGATTTGTTCAACGAAATCTGTGTTTCATATGCGATCTTAATGCAATATTTAGATTGATCTATTGTATATCGACGATCAAGTCTTAATCGACTTTACTTTACTTTAAGCTTTAACTTTTGCACAACGTTATTATACCCTCTTTATCATTTTTAATGGATTCAAAAATTACCTAAGAATAAAAAATATTTTTTTCTAGTTCAAATCGTATGAAAAATGAAAGAAGTAAAATATCGTCAGCCAAAAATATATTTCTCATAAGAATATATTCTTAATTTAAGGTACAAAAAATATATATTATCTGTATATATATATCAATTTAGATATTTTTGCAACAATGCGTGTAATAAACTTGAAGAGATAACTTTTTTATGCTGTTTGCATTTATCTTTATGCGATGCATTCGTAAACGTTTTCTATTTTCTGTGTGTCTATATTGATCTGCTGTATTATAAATCAGACATTAACAGCAATATAAAGGAACTAGCTAAAGCTTATCGTTATCCTGATTCTATCTTCCCACCTGTAATATTCTAATCCTTTTTAGTTTTACTAATTGTAGTCTTGTGTGGCACAAAGCGCGGACGGTACTGATAGATAGCATCCAGATGGAACGGGAAAAATAGATGTATCTATCTATCTGTTTATATTTAGTATATATAGTATATCCACAATCTTGGGATAGACACATTGCGAGCTTTATTGCCACCGTCTCGCAACGCTATCAGTGCGAAATACAAAACCAGGGCAAAGCTAAAAAGTGCCCGACTAGCTGATTCGCTGTACGCGACTTTTTTGGTTTATTCAATTGAAATGGTAAAATTAAATAAAAAAATAAATCATAATCAGGTCCCGGTTCCTGTTCCGGTACGTAAAGTGTAAAGGTTCTGGTAAAGTTTAATAATTGGATCACATTTTTTTTGTGGAATCTCTTGAAAATCCATTTAAGCTGAGTTACGTTTGATTTGAAGACGTTAGTAATTGAAATAAGAACTCAAATTCCAAAATGTGAGACTGTTTTGGGAGAAATACGTAAGACAGTTTCTCCCATTTAGAAATGGAGTTATTAAAAGCCTCCATAAAATAAACACTTTGATCTCTAACGATTTTGAAACTCGGTCTTAATATTGACAATATTTATGCTTAATTTGAGTGCAAATGTTCTTTTTATTTGAAATATGCTTTTAGCAAAGATACTTATTGGTTTAACGAATCTCTTGTGATGGTAGGGGGAAGGGGGGGTTGGAGAGGCCAAAGACAATGGCAAACACGATCCCACGGTCGAGATTCATGTGAACAACAAAAAAAAGTCGAGTTAAAGTCAATATTTTTATGACAGCGACTGGGTTTACTTTGTCTATATGCATAAGCATGTGTGTGTGTGTGTGTGTGCTCAAAAGGTATTCCAGGTATTAAGGCAAACGCAGAAGAAGAAGAAGAAGAAAGTGCATAATCATAAACTCATTTACGACAATCTTTCATCAACAGTTAGTTTTACCTGCCTCGGTTTTGGCAATTGTTTCGGTCGACCTTTTGTGGGTTTTCGGACTGAAACTGAATCGAAAGAGAGACAGAGAGATAGAGAGAGAGAGAGCGAGAGGCACAAAGTTTAGCAAAAGTTACAAATTGTATACCTACAAAAATTGCATTCGATTTAATAATAACAATAATAATTTGCATTTTAGACTTGTCCATCTCAAACTGCTCCCCACACAAGCACACTCAAACTTGGCGTATGACAAACATGTTTGCAAGTGTTCGCAGCGAACTTAACATAGACAACTGTAGCACAACCGTTCTAGACGTATATGTATGTATGTAGTTTTCTGTCTCACTCGTTCGCATGCGACGCGCTGCCTCTGTCGATCGCTACGATCTATGTAAGTGTGCATGACAAACACGTTCGAACTACAAATTACAGCTACAGGCAGCAAGCAATGAGCTTTTGAATGCTAACAACTGTTTTTGTTTTGTTTACGTTTGCCGTCTACCATATGCAGTGCAGTCCTGTGTATGTGTGTGTGTTAATACATATATATGTAGATTTGATAAGCGGCATCTTTTTTCGCAAATGTGTTAAAATGCGATGTGTGTGTGTGTTAGATTTGTATGTATTCAATGGCGTCACTTGTTGTACACGCGCCTTCCACGCACTCAAATCAGACAGACGAATGTGAGCCCACACTCACACACACACACACACACATCACACGCACACACAGACAGTGCACGCGCCGACAAATTTAATATGGAAAGAAAATAAACTAAAGAGAAGCACATAATTTTTTTATGCAAATGCACTTTACTGATTGTTTCTTATCAATAGTATATGAGAATACACACCTGCTGTAATATTATTAATATTAATAATAATAAATGTCGCTGTTACGCGCGACAGACGTTTAAATGGCAAAATGCAATCAAAACAAAACTAAACTAAAACGAAGAAACGAAACTACGAACGAAGCCCCACAAAGAAAACGAGAGAGAGAGAGATAGAGAGCGAGAGCATAAGCCTCAGCAAAAAGCTGTTGAGCGCAAAAGCTTTCGGCTTCGCTCCGATCAGCTGTTGAGCTTTGAGGGCTTTCGTTTTACTACTACACAATGGCAGTGGTTTCTAAACTGTATCAGATAGTTTTTGCCATTTTCGTTTGTGGAATACATTCGAAAATTATCACAGCCAAAAAAACCTATTATTCAAATTGAGTCTAATATGTTTTCGCCAAAATTGACAGAAAATATTCAAACGTAAAGTTTTCGTTAAACATTCCAACAAAAATTAATTCAGAAAAAAAATCAAGAAAAGGTTTTTAAGTTCATTAAGTAAATGAAACTAATCAATTAAATTAAATTAATCCATCATAAAAATGTAGACTACAACAGTATTTTTTCTTTAACTTTTAGGAATTTATCATAATTTCAAATTTTAGAGAATCTCAAAACTAATTTTTAAGTGCTTATATTAAAAAACGCTACTTAAAAATTTGAGCAAAAGTGATTTGATTAGTTATGTTTATGTATACGACCAAAGAATACTCTTTCTTAGTTAGAAATATATACCAAGATATAGATATATATAACATAAAGCTTCTATTTAATCTTATCTTATCTTATTTTGCTAAATGTTTATGAATACATTTAATGCTTTCAAATAATACAAATTCTAAAAACCATAAATCCAATTTACTCTTTTTCATTTGCCTAAAAAAGGCACAATATTTTTTTAATATATTTCTTTATTTAACATAATTTTATACGAAAATTATCACTTACAAATTTTAAATGAACCTTTTATCCAATTAAATTTATTTTTGTTGCTTAATTAACATAAAATGCAAAGCGAAAAATAATAATATTGCATAAATATATATTTTATTTTTTCTTTTACAATTTTAATTTGCTGTAAGCCAGCAGCAAATATTGTCAAACAGAATTCATTGAATTTCGTAAACAGTTTCAACTGTTATACTAAATGCTCACCATGTTGAGGCTGAATAAACTCACCACGGGCAACGCCCCTCGATTGGCGAGCACACCACCACCAACACCAGCACCAACACCACCAACAGCAGCAGCAGCCGTAGCAGCGTCATGTACGTATGGCCATCTCGCTCACGCCACTTGTCTAAAGTGAGGTTGTTGTTGTTTCACTCGCGCCCAGTTGACTGCTGCTGCTGCTGTTGTTGTTGGCTTTAGTTGACACCCACCCCAAAGTGAGCGAGTAGCGCGCCCATTTTTCGCCGTCGGCATTTTGTATTGGACGCAGCCGCCCGATGCCAAACTGCAATTAGACAACGGACAGCGACAGCGACGCGGCGAACAGTTAAACAAAACAAAATGGCGTCAGGCGTGTCTATTCGATTTAGTTAACTTTTTTACAGTGCAACAAGCAAATCGAATAAACGCGATTGGTCAAATAGCACACAAAGTTCAATGTGAAAAATAACTAAAGGCGAATTCATTGTGCATTCTAAATGTAAGTAAAAAAAACCTTTTTATTAAATATGTTAATCGGTAAATGACAATTTTCGAAAAGCGGCAATTGGAAAGAAAATTAAAAACTTTATAATTTAAACAAATAAAATAAGCACAAAACATGAAAATGTGTAAAAATATTTCGATAGGAATTTAATTGAATTTTCCAATTTTTTCCTTTCTCTTTTTCAAAACTAGAAAAATATTATTTAGAAAGGAGCAAAAATCAAGTATTGAAATAACTAATGAAAATTCTTTTTATCATTCCAAGTGCGACTTCAAGTATTTTTTTTAAATTTAGTATATGAAAAGTCGAGTATGAAATAAACTTAAATTAAGCATTGGACGATCTTTAAAAAAGCACAAATCAAGTTGTCAATTTAAGTATGTTTTCTGCTTAAGTCAAGTTACACATAAAATATCAACATATTCGAAATAAAAAATAAATAATAAATAATAAACGTAACGAAACAAAAAAATATTATAATGGAACACCGTAGTAGTCGAACCCGTTACTTAGGGATATATATATATATATATATATATTAATGTGTGTGTACTTAATGAGAACTTATTTTCAAAATTTGAAGTATTTAGCACTTATAGTCTCTGAGATCCGTGGCTAGATTGACTCGGCTGTTGATCCTGATCAAGACTATATATACCTTTTACAGATACCAATTCTTAACCGAATAATATAAAAATCGTTGTAAGAATACTGGAATCTTTGCCACAATTCTTATACTAAACATACCAAAATCGGAATCGGAATCGGAAACTATAAAGCAAAAAAGTAGTTCACACATAAACTCGACTTATATAGTTAATCGATCCGATCGGCCCCAGTAAAAAGACGGATATATGCAAAATTTCATGAAAATAGCTTTAGGAACTTCTGGGAACTAGTTCGCTGAAGAACAGACTCACGAACGGACATTGCTAGATCTGTTGGGCTATTGATGCTGATCAAGAGTATATATATGCTTTATGGGTTACGAACTTTGCCAGGGTCTCAAACTTAATCGTATTTCGCATCTGGTTCCGGGTTCGGTACGAAAAGTGTAAAGGTTCCGGTAAAGGTTTTGAATTGTTAAAGCAATTTTTTCAGGGATATTATTATTTCCTAAGAAGGTATTTTTGGAAATAATATTATCGACTTTTGTAACAAGGTTCAGCAATCAATCTTTAAATTAGTTGTTCCGCTTCCGGTTTTGACACTCTGGTAAAACTGCACTAAAAATGTCGTAAGTGGAAGACTCAGTAAAAAACTAGCTCAATATTTGAATTGGCTCGCAGCTCAAATCTTGGGCTTTGTAGATTTTAATGGTTTTGGATTCGTCAGTTTTTACATAAAATGAAAATCTACATTTAAAATATTTAAATATAGTACTTATACACCTGAGACAGGTAAGATTTGATAAAAATAAGAAAAAATCGAAAATTGAGTAAGTTTTATTTTGAATAAATTTTTCTTTATTGTTTCTTTTTCGGAGACCACCCCAAAAATGGTGGCAAAATATAAATGTTAGGTTAGATTTCATATGAAGATTAATTGTACATTTTTAGATTAGTTTTATCTGAGTCAATTAAAGTTAAACAGTTCGCAAACTCAGCGAAAAAACGCTGCTTTAATTTCAAATACAATTTGATTTACAATCTATCTTAATCATTCTTGATCTCAAAATCGGAAGTGAATGCTATAAAAATAAGATCTAAAAGTTAGAATGCTTTATTCTTAATGAAATCTTTACAGTTGAACAATAATTTGGCTTTGTGTATTAATTATACATTGAGTTTATCGCTATCGAAAATCGATTTGTATCGATATGAATATATTTGATCTGCGTTGAAAGTCTCTTGCGCATATAGACGGACCTAGCTGGATATACTCAACTATTGATCAGTAATATATACCTTCTGAGGTAGCAGATGCGTCCTTTTTCCTGTGACATACTTTTGCATAACTTCATTAGACCCTTTTTACCATTTTCAATGGGTTACAAATATCAAAATTCGCAAATCAAGTGCAACATTCTCAAATTACAAGCATTTTTACACTGAAAAGAACAAGTTTTAGTTCTTAATTGAAGAAAATACCGTCTTGTTTCGAGTTATGTTCAGATTTCTAGCATTGTGCACTTGAAATAAGATTTCTAGCTGATCAACTAAGACTGATTTAAGAACAAATTGCCGTCTTTAAGCTTTAAGTGCTTGATTTTGACACAGTTTCAACTCGAATTAAGTACAAGTTTCTTAAGTACTTTTGTTTGAGTGTATTTTGATCAAGATTTACTGATATATAAATATATATATATATATATAAAATATATATGTATAAAAATAAGTATATGGTTTGCTTTGGGTTTGTTGGTGGCTCCGAGGATCGCAAGGTCAACATGCCAACCCTTAGCTGGTAGTCCTTGCCATCCCCCCACCCTTAAATGATGGCTTAGCAAAAAAGGATCGTTGTCGTTGTTGGCATCGCTCCCGTGTCGCCGGTCTCAACTGTGCGAAAACAGCCCTTAGCTGGTCTGGTGTTTAGGGGTTGAATTCGCGCGCACACACACACACAGACTAGCACACACACACACACAGACAAGCACACACACATTCCACTTAGTCGCTGCAATTTTGGGGGTAATTGTTGAATATTTGCTTTGCAAATGCATTCGTAAAACGGTGCGTAAAATGGAGACACAAAAACAACAACAAAACGAGTACGAAAAGGGTGTGTGTTGTATCTGCTGGAAATGGAAATGCGGATGGGGATGGGGTGTCCGGGTGTCGGGATGTCGGCGTGCCGGGTTTTTCGTAGGTCGAGGGTCGCCACGACTGTAGCCCTCGTTCCTCGTGTGTCAAAGTTCAACCCTTTACGGAGCGACCCAAAGGCTCTCGGACTCTTGACTACCCAACTAACGAAACTACCCTTCCCACGGGGCCATACCCGGGTAGACAGTTGGGCCCGTTAGGCCTGGCACTACCGTAGTACAGTTCGTACATGTCGCTGGATGGGTTTTCATGAATTCTCAAGAGGGTCACAGACGAAAATTACTTGACGGGGGTTTTTTTTCTCATTTTTTTTTATTGTGATTTTTTATAGACAGCACAGGGTATGTGAAGCGACATGCTTGGTTTTTTTGTGTTGTTTGGAGGTGTTTAAGTTTTGATAGTAATAGTTTATGAGTTTTTTGTACATTATTATATTAGTTTTTGAGGTTAGATTATATGCCTATATGAATCTAGAGTAAACAACGTAACCTTACCCACATCTATATATATTTACTGTTTATTTTTACTGTTTTCGTGGAGCTAAAATCTAGTTTTATGTATGAATATATAATAAATACTATAAAGCAAATTGTGTTCAATTAGGTATACTTCTTTTTAATTTGTTTGGATTGGGATCTATGTCTATATGCCTCATAGTTTTGAGGTTAACATTCTTATATTGCCTTATAAATTTTGTAATAATAATAGATATATGCCTTACTTTGCTTTAAAAACACAATTTGCAACACAATAAATTAATAGATGTGGTTCGGTTTTCAATGTATCAAGTGAGAAAAGTTTGAAAGTTGCTGAAACCGTTATCGATTGCAGCACATGCAAGGCTCACCCTGGCCGACTGCTAAATACGAAAAACCGAATACAAAATTTCAACCTGAGTCCGAGTTCGCAGTGCGTGCGAGCGAGCGAACGAACGAACGAACGAACGAGCAAACCATAAACAACGACTGCATGAGTGCGCTACACACAACTACACACACACACACACACACACACTTATAAACACAGAGAGAAGGAAGCTGGACCTGAAGGAAACTTCCTCGTCGAGGGTTCGTTGGCGATAGCATCAGTTGTGTGGGCATTATGTGCATGTGTGTAAAATGCGAGAAAGATTAATAAGCGGTAAAAGATGTGCGAAAAAGAATGCGAACTTTTGCAAGTGGAGTGAGAGAGCTTTTCGTTGTTGTTGCCCTTCTTGTTGTTGCCGTTGAGTAGTTTCGTTAAATTCGTCAATTATTAACGTAACAGGTGGTGGTGGTGGTGAGCTGACCACGCCTATGACTTCATTACAGTTGGAATGCAAAACAAAGCAAGAAAAAGCAACCCATTTTGATAGTTGAATCAACACACACACACATACACAAAGCAACGACACCCCAGTCAGGCATTTGTATGTATGTGAGTGTGTTTATGCAAATGTTGATAATTCCCAGGTTTTTTTTTCAAAAATGGTGTAGGAAATTCTAACAATTACAAAAGCAACAGCGAACAGCAAGCGAACTGCGATAACAATGCTAGGCGCTAATGTGTGTGAGTGTGAGGCAATTACAACACACACACACACAGACACACACACACACACACATATATATATATATATGTATACATACACATGCGTTGTGCTAATGAGCGCAAGTGAGACAGCCGAGCAAGCAAATTGATGCCAGTGGAAAAAAGCACGCGCAAAGCAATTTACGCTGATTATACATTTGTCATTTTTGTTCGAAATATACAAAAGCACACGAACACATACACACACACACATACATATGGGACACACACTCGTGCGCTCGCTCACACTGCGGCGCAAAACGACAACGACCCCCCAAAAACAACAACAACAAGAGTCGAAGACCAAAGCGAGTTTGAGTTAATAAGTCGAGACGATAAAAAAAAGAGCGCATGCTCCGCATGGCATTTTTGTACAGTTGAATATTATATGACACACAGCACGAAGAAGAGTGCCGCAACTAATAAGAAAAAACTACGTACACAAAATACAAGCTAAAAAAAATGAAAAAAAAAACAACAAAAACACATTCAAAAGTCCAACCATAAAAAATCCAATACACACATACAAGCACACAAGTGGTGTAGCCAAAGATGAAGCCGGATCAGTGCACACAGATACACACACACACCCAAGCACACACAGACGGACCAAATAAAAGGCATAATAGAGAAGAGAGAAACAGCAGGCAAAAACACTTAACAAGCGTAAAAATAATATGGCGGCAACAGCAGAAAAAAAAACGAACGAACGATTTACGAAAATATTTCGTGCCTTCGTTCATTCGGTCGTTCCGAGCAGCGAGTCTCACATCAACAACAACGTTGCTAGTCATTGCCAGCAGCAACAATGGGACAAATATACATCTACAAAAGCATAATGATGAGCATTTGTGAATGTCTGATACAAGAACAGCCCAAAGCGGCGCACGCACACAGATACATACATAAATACAACTACACTCGGGGGCAGGCAGGCAGGCAACAACAAAATGAAAAATGGAATGCCAGAGCGTCTGACAAGGCACAGTGGTGTAAGTGCGTTATATTTGTGCATATATATAATAGATATCTCAAAAAGAATTGTGTTTATTTGAAGCAAGTGTAATTTTGTATGAATAATGCAATTTATTAACTTATTTTTGGTAGTTCATTACTTTATTAAAAATTAATGTATTACATTAAAATAACAAATATTTTTTTTAGTATATATGCATATTTTCAATATTCTATTTGCACACTACATATTGAATGTGTTTACAAAAGGACAGAATAAAGGTTTTTTAACGTATATGAAAGTTATCGGCATACGAGTCAAATCAACGACAGAAATGATTAAATATCAAATGTAGTAATTTTTGTTAAGTAAAATATAATTTTCATAATTTCCAATTCTTCATCAAATAAAATCAGAACTTCAAGTAAATATTATACATTTTTTGCAATATTTTCGTTTGATATTATCAATAAAAGTGGACCACTGTGCGTGCATGTCAAAGGCAAAGACCACGGCAATTGCAGCAACACAAAAAAAAAAAAAAACCCAACAGTGGAGCACAATAAAGCAACGGGAGTCATTGCATTGCAAATGGAAATGATGAAACGACAACGACAACAACAACAGCAGCAATAACTAGAAAAAAATGCAACGCAAAGAAAATGCAATTCAAATAATAATAATGAAACGCAAACCACTGTACGAATGAACAAACGAACGAGCGAAAGCGAACGATTGCGCTCTGCCCGCACCCCATCCTCTCCCTCCACAAGCACCCACAGACCCATTCTGAGACCGACAAGCAAAAACTAATAATAAAATAAAGCCGCTGTGTCGATTGCCAGTCAGTTCAGGTATGTCTATTTGTCTGTATGTATGTATCTATGTGTATATTTGTGTTTGCATGTATTCAATGGTGGTGGTGGTGGCAAATGCGAAATCGAAAAAAGAAGATGAAGTATAGCAAGCAAGCAAGCTGGCAGCAACAACAACCACAACGACGACAACGATGAGGCCGACATTTGAGTGTAGAGAAAACCGAAAACGGGTCTCTCGCTCGTGGACAAGGGCGGCGGTGTTCGGAGCAAAGGGCAATCGACAGCAGGCAGGGTGGTTGACAGCGCGCATACATTGATACACACATAGGTAAACACACATAGATACACACACATAAACACACACACAAATACATTACAACGGGCGCGAAAGCAAAATCAACACACACACATGCCCGCCAGCTGTGTAGCCTCGTTTTTGTTTTTGTACATTTCGTTTATTTTTTGTATCTTTTTTTGCTGCTCGTACACGTACATTTTTTCTTTCGTTCGCACACACCACCAATGCCCATCGAATGAAACACAACAGCACACGCAGTGTGGCTATTGCTATTGCATTCGCACCTGTTATCAATTGAATGAGAATCGCTATTGGCATCGCATTCGCACGCCCGCATTTCGTTATAGAGAAATTTTCTTTTGCCAGTCTGTATGAAAAACTGGTTTTCCTTGCCCAGCTGCCTACCAACCCTCCTCACACACACCCACACGCATACACACACGCACACACACACATGCGCGCTGGCTGCTTCATTTTGTTTCGGCAGAGTTGCCGCCGTCTGCGCGCCTTTCAGTTTGAAATTCAACTTGGCAGCGTACGGATTGTGTTTAGTCCGAACTCGCTTGCTCGCTCGCGCCGATCTCGACACACACATAGATACACGCAAGACAAATCGTGAACGGATTAACATCTGCGATTTTTTAATATATATTTTTTATATTTGTGCTTAGAGGCTGTAAGAAAAAGCCAAACAAAAAATAGCTAAACAAAAAAAAGATACATGCTTCAAAGTGAAAAGTTATGCTGCCGGCGTCGCAGTCGACGTTGCTGCCGCAGCGACGCGCAGTGAATTTGTGCCGCTTAACAAAAAATATGTTGCTAGAGTTGTCGCCGCGTTTTATGTAAGCCGAAGCACAAGAAGAAGAGCACAAAACTCAACTCTCCCCCGCCCCCTCAACCCCTCACCTATCACGTGTACAGGTGCTTAATAAATAATAAAGTTGAAAATAAATATATACAAAAAACAAAACTCAAGTTTTGAGCCGTCGTCGTCGTCGTCATCGTCGGACGCAATTGCTGCAGTCGAGTGGAGTATGTACTAATTATTGCTCTCCTGCACGAAACGCTCAATTTACACGCCTCAGTCGCAGTCTCACACAGATACACATACACACACACATATAAACACGCACGCACACAGATATACACACACACGCACGCATACAACGACACTGACACTGAGGCTGACGCTCGGCGAGACACTTTTTTTCCGTTGTTGTTGTGTAAATTTTATGTATGGTTTCTTGTGTTGTTTGTTGTGTTTTACGTTATTTTGGCTGTTTGTATATATATAAATATAGATATATTGTGGTGTGTGTATCTTATTAAATGTACAACATGCAAAACAAACAAAACTTAAACTAAATTACAAAAAAAAAACGAAACGCAGCAGCAGCAATATGCTGCCAACAATAAAAACAAACAGCAGTCAAAACAGCAGCAGCAGCCGCAGTAGCAGCGCAGTCGCAGTCAACGTCGCCGTCGCCGTAAAAGTAATAGCAAAAAGCAAGAGAACACCGCTGCCGTCGTCGTCGTCGTCGTCGTCGCCGCCGCTGACGTCGTCGCATGCATACTATTAATTTATTATACAAATTGTTTTTATTTTGAATAATGGATCGTCGTGCATTGAAGTTTATGCAAAAAAGGTATTATTTTTTTTCGTTTTTCATTTTTCGTTATTAGTTTTGTTTTAGTTTTTAATATCGCATTTGTATATACAATGTATGTGCGCGTGTGTGTGTGTCTGTATGCATGCATATGTACGCACACTTACATGTATATGTGTGTCAATGCACTCGCGTTTATTATTGCTTATTACAAAAAAAATACTTTATTTCCTTTTTTCTGCTCTCTTTTCTCTCGTTCACTCTCACTCTGTGTGTGTGTGCACTCTTTTGCTATTTTTATATTTGTTATTATTACATAGGAAACCGCGTCTCAGGTTCGCTGCAAGTGTGACCATCGTTGGCATTGGAAATATTCTCAACACACATACATACGCATTTGTCTTATTTTGCTCTTTTATAACATTTTATAGTTTATTGCAGCATTTAACTTTGGCGCGAACTTCAATTATGCTACGTTTGTCAACACTGCCGAATTATGACAAATGTGCACAAATTCGAAAGACATGCTCATATTTATAAATATATATATCCTCTTGTTTGACGTCGCATCATAATCGTACTTGCACTTAAAATGCTCTTCTCTGCTTCTCATGCACATAGCGAGCGCAAAATTCACAAGTCCCAAACGAGTTTTGTTCCCCATCTGCTTTGCAACACTGCAGTCGAGAGTCTCGAAAAACACACACATACTCGAACAACAGCGAAATTTCGCAATGCATACTGTATGTGTGTGTCTGTAATTTTTTTTTTTTGGTGGTTGATTTTTCTTTTACTTTTTGCAGTATTGAAAAGCAAAAGTTCTAAGCCAAAAGTAATATGTTTTTTGTTTTGTTTTTTTTTTTTGCTTGGAAACCGAAACTGCAAGCGACATTTAGCATCAGCGCGAGAGCAGCGTACCAACAGAAGCTAAGAAGAAGAAGCAGCAATAGCAAGAATAACAGTGAGAAAGCAGCGCACGCTCTCTCTCGCTCTCGCTCGTTCGCTTGCTCTCTCAATAGCGCGCGCGTGGGATCCCAAATACAATTCGAAGTAAACAAAATTCGAGGCGGATGCATAGTGTTGCCATCTGTTCTTTAATTGGCAAATATATTGACAGAATGCATTTCAACGCTGCACATTACTGCCATGTATTTTATATGCAAATTACATGTGTGCATATATATGCACAGACTAATATTTAAATAAGCACATTTCTATGCTCTTGTGCAGATCATGTTTAAGTCTCTTTATTATATTAATGACTGGTAAAATGTATGCATTTATTTAACAGTCGGTTGGCAACTCTATTTTTACATGCTTGCGCTCTCATGCATTTGTGTGTGAGTGTGTGTGTGTGTTTGAGCTGCGCTCGTCATTTGACCAAACATTGCTGACTCGCTCACACTTTGGGCATTCGGCAACGAGACCGACAAGGGCGACACAATAGCGCTCACTCTCAATTGTTTTGTATTCGCATGAGCATGTGTTGTGTGTGAGTTGTTGTTGTTGTTGGCTGTGGTTGTGGCTGGCATGCAGAAATAAAACCCGTTCGTATAATCAATATGTAGTCATCTATTTTCGATTCATTCCCCTGGCCCAAAAAAAAAAAAAGAATAAAAAAGCCCGTGCAGGTTTAATGCCCCAAAAACAACCACCAAAAAGAAAATTTTGCACGCATGTTTCTTGCAAACAAATTTGAATTTCATGTTCGTTTGCCTTGTTGCTGTTTTTGTTGCGCTCTCTCTCTGTCTCTCTCTCCCCTTGGCATACTAGCTGCGCGCGCTCTCCCTAACACTATCTCGCTCGCACACACTACAAACACACACATGCACAGTCATTCTCTCACTCACTCACTCTTTCTTTTGCTAGCTCGTTTCGGCGCATGCTCGTTTTGTTTGCGTGTTGGCATTGTTATCAATCTTGCTGCTTGCAACTCAATTTGGTTAGAAGCGAATATAAAATTAATGTTCGCTTTGTGGCAGTCTTGTTGTTGTTCTTGTTCTTCTTCCTTTTTGATTGTTAATGGCACTGATGCGGCATCCCGCAGGTCGGCATAAAAAAAACAGTCAACACTCATGCTCTCTCTCTTTTTCTCCTTTGCCCACATATACACACACACACACACACACACACACAAGCACCACAAACCAGTCTTGAGCTGCAAGGTTTTCTTTTGCTGTTTGACGTTGAAAAGGATGCTGCTACTGCTCCCTGCCTGAGTCTGGCAACATGTCTAGTCACCACTCAGTTTTTTTTCTCCCTGTTCATATTTTTTTTTTTGCAGCAGCAGCTTTCGATTGCTCTTTGCCGTTGGCTTGGTGCTTCAGAGGTGGTGGTGGGGAAAGGGGGCGTGCGTGCGACCTTTGCATACCCAGCAGCAACCCTGTCGTAGGCAATCATGCCATGAGACACCCCTGACAGATTTCGTGCAATGCCATGCAAAAAAAAATAAAAAGCCGCCCACTGTTTCTCTGCAATTGAGTTGAACTCCACACACACATACACGCTCACATACCCACACACAAACCAAACAAACCACCCACCCACCATGCACCACCCTCTACTCTGTGGCGTTTGTTACCAGGGGTAACCCTAATGCTGGGCCGTCTCCAATAGCCGCCGTCTCCTTTCGCTTGTAGTTTCCCTCTGCTCTCATACCCTGTAGCCATTGAAAATGCCTAGAGTGGGTATGAAAGGTCAGACATAACTAATTTCATGTGTTATGTACAAATTCTATATTCTTGTATATTAAACGTTGACTATTCGAAATCGATGAACATCGTAGCTCTCATTTTAATTCACTCGATAAGAGAAATTTTAATTGTAAAACATTTAACAATCAGCTTTATGTCTTCCAAATATTATAAAACAGGGTATGCCCCGACTCGGCTATTTGGTATGTGGGTCCCATTACTTATTTTTTATATGTATATATTATGCCTTAAGGGTCAGAATTTGTTGTTCCGTTTTTTCAGTCTTAGCTTAAATTAAATTGTAGATATGCCTTAAGGTATTGGCAACATCGATATGCATCCAGAAATGATCAAATTTCACATTTATTTTCATAACAATTCATTCTTCCATTTGTAAACATTTAATAGACTCTTTATATGAACTTACTTATAACTGTTATTTCTGCTTTAAACTCGCTGTCTCTTTTTTTGGCATGTTTACTTTGCTGTTGCATTTCAATAACTGGAAATATGCATGCGTCCCTCTCGTGCAAACACACTAGCGCTTGCTCTCCCTCTCTGGCTGCCTGCGTAGATGCGTAGGAGGCTCTTACGCTCCCACGCATGCTGGCTAACTGCATCTCTCAATTTATGCTCACAACTCCAGCTGCTGCAACGCATGGTGTTTACTGTTGTTTACTGTTTGACATTAATAGGTGAACTATGTGCATTGATGTATGTGCATACATACAAAACCATCTATGTGTATGTATTTGTATATATGGGACCTTTGCTGCTGCATGGCTCTCCCTGTTCTCCTTTGAAATGACCTCTTTCGCTGTTACCGTTAGTTACTCATGCAAATGCATATGTGTGTGTGTGTGAAATTATATGTAGCACATATTTGGTATTATGTGGGTCAATTAAGAGTCGCTAAGTTGCAATTGGCCGCCAAATAACTTTATAAATCTATAAAAAAACTACTAAAATTGTCTATAGGTATTATTATTATGTAATTAAAAATTACTTTTCTATTTAAAAATTTTTTTTTACTAAAAATATCGATTGATATTATAGTTTTCTTAACATTTTATTTAACTTAATTTGTCTATAGATATTATTATTGCATTTTTAAATATTTCTTTTCAATGTAAATATCTGTATTTTACTAAATTTGTCTTTTGATATAATTGTTTTTTAAATTTTCACAATATAGAAAAACAAATAACTCTCTGAACTACGAAATGTGTATGAATGAATGAATGATCTTGCCATGAAGTCACGCTGCATTTACTCTATCTCTGCCCGCAACTCTCTCTCCCTACCTTTCTATTTCTCTCTCTCTCCCCCACTATGTGTATGTTTGTAGAGCTTTCAGCTTCGTCTGAGCTTATGCTGTTGCTGTTTTGCATGCCATTGAGCAGAGCTGCCAATCGGTCTGCCAAAAAGTTTGCCTTGCATTTCTTTCTTGCGTTCTTTTATTGCAATTCTATTTAGTTTTACTCTTTTTTTGTTTTCTCTCTCGATTTGACTGCGCTTTTTCTTTTTTTATTTAATTTTTTGTTTTGAGAATTCCAAAATGCTGCATGCCGCAGGCCGACGCAAGCGCTCCAAGTGTGTGTTGGGTGTTTATTTGGTTTTTTGTTTTTGTGATTTCAACTCAAGCAACTATTTTGGCTCACTGTCTGCCTTCTCTTTCCTACCAATGCAGAGCGGACACTGAAAGCGATACTACAGCAACAACAACAACAACAGCAGCAGCAACAACAATCAGCACTTTGACAACAGCAGCAACAACTCTGACAACAACTGTGACAACAACAACAACAACTGCGCTACCCTTGAAGGACAACTCGAATATACGCAGCACTAGCAGCAACAGCAGCGACAAGTTGCAGCCAGCAACACAACAGCAGCAGCAGCAGCAGTTGCAACAGCAACAGCTACAACAGCAACACAAACAGCAGCAGCAGCAGCAGCAACAAAGCGTTGAGCGGCCTTTAAAGTGTTTGGAGACATTGGCACAAAAGGCGGGCATTACTTTTGACGAGAAATACGATTTTGCGAGTCCGCCGCATCCGGGCGTAAATCCCGCCACGCCCACCAACAACAACAACAACAATATTACTAATAATAATAATAATAATATTAATAACAACAATAATAATAATAACAATAACACGCAATTGAACAAAAACGTGCCAGCAACAGCAATAGCAGCAACAACAACTGCAACAACAACAACAACAGTTGGTGCACACACGCCGCCAACTGCACGACGCACAACAGCAGCAACAACAACAACTACAACACCCAACAGTAACAGTTGCAACAACAACGCGGCACGTTCACGCAGCGTGTCACGTTCCCGCTCACGTTCGAGCACGCCCACCTCACGTGCAACAGCAGCGGCAACAGCAGCAGCGGCAGCAGCAACAGCAGCAGCAGCAGCAGCAACAGCAGCAGCAGCAACAGTTGCTGTCAGTGGCACACTGGAGAAATCACAGAGCCCCGCCCAACAGGTGGCATCCGCTGCGGCGGTGCCACTGCAAATCTCACCGGAACAATTGCAGCAGTTCTATGCGAGCAATCCGTATGCAGCGATACAGGTTAAACAGGAGTTCCCAAATGCCAACAACAGCAACAGCGGCGGGCACAGCAACAATCCCAACACTGGCGCCAACAGCAATCCCAATAACAGCGGTAACAATCAAATATACAACAACAACAACAACAACAATACCACAACTAGCATTAACAATGAGCTAAAACATGCAATCAATTTATTAGATGCAACACAGACGACACAATTGCAACAGTTGCAGCTGCAACAGCTGACGGCGGGTGATACAAGTGGGGCTGTTGCTGTTGCTGCCGCCAGTCCAGCGAATGCGCAACAAAATGCACTGCAGCAACAGCAGCAGCAACAACAGCAGCAACAGCAACAGCAACAACAGCAACAGCAGCAGCACTCAACACAACAACAACACACGACAGCAATCAGTACAATGTCACCAATGCAATTGGCTGCCAGCGGCGTACCAGCAGATTGGGCAAACGGACGCACCGTGCAACTGATGCAGCCACCAGCAGGTACGCATAGATAATTGCTAATTACAGATAATAGATAACCATAGATAAATCTATAAATATCTATAAATAGTAATACACGATTGACGAAACTCGAATTACAAACTGAATCTGTTTTAATGCTATTGATCAATCAATCAGCCAATCAATAGTAATAAGCTACAAACTGACTCAGTCTTCACGTTATTCATCCATCAATCAATCAATCAATAGTAATAAACTATTTTCACAATCAGTCCTAACTGGAAACAAAAACTGCAACAGTCTTAACGTGATTTATCAATCAATCAATCAATCAATAGTAATAAACTCTTTTCACATCAATCGAAACTCGAATCACTAACTGAACTAGTGTTAACGTTGTTGATCCATCACTCAGTCAATCGGCCAATCAATTGTAATAAGCTACAAACTAACTCAGTCTTCACTTTATTGATCCATCAATCCATCAATCAATAAGTCAATCAAGTCAATTTCACAATCAGTCACAACTCGATGCACAAACTGTGCCAGTCTTAACGTTATTAATCCATAAATCAATCAATTAATCAATCAATCAATCAATCACACATACAGGCTTCCTCTATCCCCAAATGATTGTGTCTGGGAATCTGCTGAATGCCGGTCTGGGACAGCAGCCGATACAGGTGATTGCCGCCAGCAAGCATTTCCAGAACAGTGGACCCCAGATGATAACGACAACCACACAGAATGCCAAGCAGATGATTGGGGGACAGGCGGGCTTTGCGAGCAGCACCTATGCGATACCATCGAGTCAGTCGCCGCAAACGCTGCTCATATCGCCGGTGAATGTGATTTCGCATTCGCCGCAGCAACAGAATCTCTTGCAATCGATGGCGGCGGCAGCGCAACAGCAGCAACAGCAGCAGCAACAGCAACAGCAGCAGCAGCAGCAACAACAGCAGCAGCTGACGCAACAGCAACAGCAGCAATTGTCACAGCAGCAGCAACAGCAGCTGACACAGCAGCAACAGTTGACGGCTGCCCAACAAGCGGCCGCTTTGGCCGTCTCCAAAGTGGGCGTTAATGTGGGCGTGGGCGTTGGCGTTAATCTAACCGATGCACAGGGCAATAAACTGCAACAGAAGGTCGTCCAAAAGGTGACAACGACAACGAATACGGTGCAAGCGGCGACCAATGCAACGGTTGCCGCCAATGCCCAACAGCAACAGCAGCAGCAACAGCAGCAGCAGCAACAACAGCAGCAGCAACAGACGACAACGCAA
>JAWNLN010000066.1:740000-797500 GCA_035042305.1 Drosophila glabriapex | reverse complement strand
CCTGTCTGCGGTTCCTTCTTGGGCTTTCATCAGGTTCATCAAAGTTGTCAATATCCGGTGTCAGGTGTAATTGCTTTGCACCTTTTGCTTGTTGGCTGGCATTTAAACGTTTGAACGGGTTAAAGATCAATTCACGCAACAATTCACATTTGAGTATGAAGTAGGTGAAAGTTAGGAATTAATTACGTTGGGGTCACCACGACGAGCTGCTCTTGGGATCTCAGTTGCCGCGTAATTGATTATTATTGTAGCGTAATTCGTGATTTATGCATTCCTCCTTCCTAGAACCCGCCCCTCTCCTCGTCTGTCTTAGTTTGTATTTGTAATTTAAATGTAGCTTAAAATTTGTAAGGCCACTTGTATGATAATGATTTAAAACAAAAAACAAAAAACAAAAAACAAAAAAACACAAAACACAAAACACAAAACTAAGCTAATTTAAACTAAAAAATATTATTTACTATATAGGTATTCCAACAATTTCATCAAATACTATATACAAAAAGCCGAAAAAGTCGAAGAAAAGTGAAATTACTAATTGCAAATACTACTATTAAATATTTAAGACAAATTTCGTAGCCACGTAAGTCTCTAAAGTTCAACTGAATGGAACAAATATGGCATATGTATATATATATATATATATAAATAAATTAACATATATATATATATATATATATATATATTATGTAGTATTTTCCATCAATCAGCAATACGCAAGTCACCATTATGAGAAATTGACATAAAATAGTTAAAAATACATTAAATACCTAAACTAAATGCATAAACATCTAACTAATATTGTAACATACTATAATAGTATATTAACTATATTATGATCATTATTATTATTACTATTACTATTATTATTATTATTAGATATACACAACCATTTTTTTTTAACTATTCGCAATTTATATAGTACTAAAAGTAATGTGAATCGGTTTTAAAACACACACACATTAACAATTTAACATTATGCTACAGAGAGAGTTAGACCAACAAGTGAATATATATGTATAAATATACCATATTTAGGCGTAGATGATGACAACAACAGCCTACAATCTACATCAAATTGTGAAATTTTTCTAATAAGAAATTTAACAAAATTATATATATATATACATATATATATATATATATATAAATATAAGCATATGTACTTTTGTTTTATATGCTTAGGTTTAAGCGTCGAACATAAACATAAATTTTTTTTTTGGAAATTCGATACTTTTTTTTTTTTTTAATCGCTATGACCGAGGAAAAATGCAAAAATCTTTACCACTTTAGTGTTTAATAAATGTGAATATGGAAAATTGGTTTTTGTGTTGTTTCATTTACACTTTTGGTTTTCCAGCGAGAAAGAAACGAGATGCTCAACTCAGCAGGGAGGGTAAGAATGCTCTAGTCGAGAGAGCTCGTCTGGGAAAAAAATACTCCTTGCATATGAAACTATGATTTTTTTTACAGGCCATCAAGGTAATGTCGATAAAAAAACATATATCTAAAGAATTATGCTTTTATTGCTATCGGAAACTAATTTTTATAGATATTATGTCTTGTTATATACTCTATATGAAAGATGCTACTTTGGCACAACTTAATTATACCCTTTTTATCCATTTTGAAGGGGTTTCAAGTCGCTGAATAAGGTCCTTAGTAATCCACCTTCAAAGTCTGATAGTTTTAGCTCCAAAACTGAGGAAATATTCACTTACCAATCATTGGGGAAGGTTCCAAGTAATCTACATGCAAGTTTTGGTAACTTTAGCTCGACAATTGAAGGTTTTTGAAGGTGGGAGTGTTTCAGAGTAAAACAAGTTGCCAACTTTGAATCAATCCTTAGCTGACCCTTGTGCCCAATATATGATTGAAATGAAAGATTGTGTTTTTTAAGCTATTGTGAAAATATTTTTTTATTTTTATATTTATTTTATGTTAAAATTATCTGGTACTTTGGAATATACATATTTTTGGTAATATATGCATACATGATTTGAAATCCTTTTGATAAATAATGCGATTGGAATTATATAGTAAATTCAATATGTTGGGTAGGGCATTCTTTGAACTTTGATGACATTTTAAATTGTTTGTGTTAAGATCGTTTTTTAATGTTGTTATTATCTCAGTGATGTTGCTCTTGAAATAAAATACATTGCATAACATTTATCTTCTTTGTGTGTGTGTGTGTGTGTGTGTGTGTGTGTGTGTGTGTGCACTACTTTCATATACAGGATAAGTTTTAGCTATTAATGCCATGTCATGCCGCAAAGGGAAAATGGGGAAATGGGTATTCCAGATACATACTCTGGCAGCTAGTGCTCTTATAAAATGTTTTATCAAGGTTTGTTTTTGTTCGTTTTTAGTTTAGAGGCAAAGCTTTTTTAGACGGGTTTATTTTTATTATTATTATTATTATGTTGTTTGTTGTAAGTTCTATATGCAAGTGTTTCTTCTTTTTTTTTTATTTGGGGATCTATCTAAGAACCGAAACATTGGAATAAAAATACCGACTCGTACCATTTTATAAATGAGCTAGACGTGACGTCCTCAAGGTAAATGTTGAAATACTTATATGCGTTTAGTGACTTTCCTTTCATTAATATTATTATTATAATTATTATTACTTTAATTTCTTCTTGTTGCAATATACTTCTTAAATGATTTTTATATATGTATTTTATATTTGTATTAACATTGTTTTTAAAGCCAATTTTGCGTTTTTGTTATTGAGTCTCTCTATAAATTGAAATTTTATTCTTTTTGTGTTTTTTGTTTTTACTTTTATTTTGTATGATTTTTATTTAGTAGTAATCTGTTATTTTTTGAAGCGCTTTAGGTTTAGGCATAGTATTTTAATATAATGTTTTTGGATTCTATTAAAATTTGTCATCTTAAAAATACACATAATTAATTTATGAGTTTCATTTATGCATAAATATATATTGAATGCATATATATATGTATATACATACGTTTGCATATTGGTCAGATATATATATATATATGTATATATATACTTATATATTGTGGCATTTGAATTGTACATTCAGTTTGGATCATTTGTTTATTGTTGCTGCTTCTTTGTGTTATTAATTAATTATTATGATTTCATTTTTGTACCTTTGCAGTGAATATTTTTTGCGATCTTTGCGGGATCACGACTATAGTTTATCTATCGGAACACTATATATCAGATACAAATACATATGTATTGAATTGTAGCTGCCGTTTCAGTGCTTTCCTCACTGTTTCAGATCGTATTACTCTATATATATAGATATATATATGCATATAGACTGCAAAGGTATCTGACGACATTGCCGTCACTGCCTTATTCAATTCTTGTTATTAAAATACTTTTCGGTTAACTGAGAATGCGTTTTCTTCTCGCTCTTTTTGCTCTGCTTTTAAATATTGAATTGCATATGGATATAAATATATATATATATATCTCATACATATATGTATATATATTATTTACAGTTGTGTTACATGCGTTTGAAGCAAACGAAAACAAAAAATTTTCACAGCCGTACTCCTTAGTATATCATATAATCATATATATATATATGTCTAAGTAAGTATTTCCATTAGTTGTGGTATTTTTTGATTTTACTTATAATTTGGTTTTTTGAATGCATTTGTTAGATTGACGTTTGCTTTAGCTGGTCCTGCAATAGATGCCTAGAACTAGAACTAGAATTTTTACCTACTAGTACTTTTTTTATATATATAAATTTTTATTTTTTTTTGGTTTATCGAAAGTGACGGGACTTTTATTTGCTTAAGATCTTACGTGCTACGAGTTCTGAAGAAATTAAACAAAATTCAACTATAAGCATTAGTTTATGATTTTTTGTTAAGTTTTTAATTTTTTGTTACTGCTATTAAAATTGTTACTTAGGAAATTTGGTTGAATTTTCTGAATTAGGTTTTGTTAGACTATTAATTATAATTTTTTGTTCTTTTTTTAGGTTTCTTTGATTTTTATCGGCTGGCAAAAGTAAAAACACAAAAATTTACAACTTTTTGAAGGTTAGCTTAGAGTTTTTTTTTAAGGGTTTTATATTTATATATATCATTTTTAGATATGGGCTTTGATTCGGCATCAACATCATGATGTGTGTGCGGTTGTGTGTGTGTGTGTGACTGAATCAAGTTTAATTTACAATAAAATTAGCACCAATGCAAAAAATATATGACTTTATATTTATATATTTATATATATATATATATACCATGATTCCATGTGTGTGTGTGTGTGTGTGTATGTGTGTACTTTATGATATGTGTAATTTACTACAGTTATGTAATCGCAATCAAAATATCTTAGGTTCTATCTATGGACAAGCAAAGAGGACTGCGCTAGTCGAGAGTGCTCGACTAGGAAGAAAATTTCACTAGGTGTTTGAACTCGAGTGTGTGTTACTGTGTGTGTGTGTGTGTGTTGTTAAAAGAAAGTTATATCAAGTGCATATCTGATATAGTATTATAGTATATATATTTGCTATTATCAACTATTATCATAGTACTTGATTCATTTAGCTAAACACTAATCAACAAGTTTTGATCCGCGTATATACAAGTTATGTATATATATATATATATATATATAATTGTATATATAATCTATATACTATACTTGACTTATTGGCTAATTAAAGACTGTCTTTTACGTTCGCTTCATGAGTGTTATTTTGGTTTTTGTTTTTAATATTTTACGGCTTGATTCGGTTTCTATTTGCCGACTTTTCTCGAATAAAAAATGTCGGTTGGCATTATATTGTATTGTATATATATATACATGATTTAGATGCTGGTATTACTGGTATTATTGTACCTACATAAGACTAGGGATATAGTAGTAGTACACATATACATATAAGTTGAAAACCTACTTTTTTCTGTAGTACTCCCATTTTTTTGTTTTTTTTTTTGGTGTTTTGCTTGTTTCCTTTTTTGTTTTCATTTTTTTTCTATATAGATATATTTTATATCTGTTGAATGCACTTAAGTGTATTTGTAAATGTTGTTAGTTGCTGTTATTACATTGTAATAAGTATCCATTTTGTGAGGGAGGGATGGAGCGGGGCCGACGGAGGGGGATTGTTAACAAAAATGAACTTTCCCACTATCTACTTAAGATCTGGGTTTTTGGGTTTTATTGGGGATTTATTGACTTAAAGCTAAACGCCGTTACTCTTGCGCCTTCCCTTCAAGTTATAAGTTAAGAAAAGTGTTGCCCAAATAGCTGAGCATCATTGTGGATACGGCCAAAGGTGCGACCTTTATCTGCACCTGACTGGCGGTACTATTTCCGGCTAATATCTCGGCACGTTTACGCATTCGTTCCTGTAAATAAAGCAGCGCAAATATGCATATATCTATATTAAATATGTAGCTAACATGTTATTATAAGAACATTGAAATAAATCAAGTGACTGACAGCACTAGGCTGGATTTCAGAACAGGAATCGTTGTCAGCAATCCTCTCACTCGAAGAGAGTCTTAGAGTCGGTCGTGCCGAGGTTTAGTTTATACTATTAATAAAATATATAATAATGATCTAGAGAACATAATGATGAAAACAAATAAATATATACAATCTATAACAGTTGGTAGACTTCACATCACTCACCTGATAAAGCTTGTCCTCGCCGGGCGGATCCAAACACTCGAATTCGCAGCAGCGTTCGCCCACTCTGAAGTTTTTGCAGAACTACACGTACAGAAGAACATGAGGAATTTTGAAGATATATATATATATATATATATAGAGAGAGAGAGAGAGAGAGAGTAGCTTTTTAAGACTTACGTAGGGCGGATCACAGTAAATGGCCTTGCACCACAGCGGCTCCGAATGATAGCAAACGCATAGGCTGCAAACACCTGGTCCGGGCACATAGAGCATCCCATGATTCACCTTGTTACCCTGAAAGTCCACGCAGTCCTCCTCGAGAGCAACTAGATATGTAGAAGAAAAAACCGCAAGCGTATTTTTATATTTTTAATATTCAGTTCAGTTGCTGCTTCTCGAAGCATTTGATAAAAATATGTCCCATTTTATGGTGATAAAATATGAATAAAAATTCAATTCAGCAAAGCCAAAAATGTTTGGTTTCTCATCTGTGAATGTTTTAAAATACTATTACTTTCCCATACTACTAATCGTAGTAAAATATAGCCACCATGTCTAGTTTTTAGAAATATCAATTAGCCGCAGGGTAAGTTGAGAAAACTTCACTATTATTCCACTACTATTATAATGATGAATTTCAATAATAATTTAATAAAAATATATAAAAAATAAATATAAGTATAATACATTGAAGGACTTTCATTTTCAAATATATGTGTGTGTTATTTTATTATTATTATTATTATTATTTTGACCGCAGCTGTATGTCTGCATACAGAAACTAGTTGTATTTTCAAGTCAAGGATTTTGGATGCTAGCATCTAGATTGATGGTTAGATATTGAAATGGACTCGCTTGTATTGGTTCGATTCATGCATGTTTGCTTGTGTGCTAGTGCAGCAGCAGACATGTTGTATGTTGCGACGCAGGTTCGTTGCAGTGAGCTTTTAGTATCAAACCAAGTAGCGCATGTTTGAGCCGATGCGAATTTAAATGGGCCTCGACCTTAAAGCACACTCTTCCCCTCCCCCTTCACTTTCCCCTACGAGCGCATTGCTAAGTGCAGTTACAGTTGCAGTTGCTGTCGCACTGGGTGCTTTTTGGCACTTGAAACATAGTTCGAAGTTGTAAGCAACTTCCGGACGACTGAACGAACTTTGGCAACAGCCAAACAGCGTCAGGCGTCAACGTCGGCGAAAGTGCCGCAAACTCTTTGCATGCCAGCTTTTTTTCAAATTAATTTTTTTATTTTTTCGCTAGTCGGACAATTGGCAAAGGGTTGTGTTGGGTGGCTGGCGACAATTGGTCGACTGCAGCAATCCAGTTGCAGTTGCAGTTACAGTTGTTTGTGCGCCTTGTTTTGTTCAGTCCTTTTTGCATTGCTTCTGTTTCGTTTCGTTTTGCTTTGTTTTGTTTCGTTTTGTTTGGCAACGGGTTTTTTGTGCTGTGGCCTTTGTGCTGACGACGTCTCGAGCTGGGGTCCCTTTGAGATTGCTGAATAATTAAAAACAAGCGCTCAACTTGTGCGCCATCTGTCGACCAAACAGTTTAGCTGTCTTGGGTCAAAGTTGGGCCAACGTGTCGTATACGTCACGCTTCCTTACATGCCACAATCTCACTCACCTCAGCCTAACGCGCTACACTCGACGAAAATTAGCACATGTCCTGGCATCCGCAAATTATTTGGTCTTATTTTTTGAACAGTACATATAGCCATATAGCCTGGTCAAAATATATAAAATTCTTAAATCTCTTTAATCGATACAAGGCTGCTTTAATTCGAATTTAGTATTATTTTTTGCCAAGTGCTGTTATTTCATGGCTTTCTTTTTAGGTTTTGTTTTTTTTTTTGCGACATTTCACAATTATGTTTATTACTTTTTAATGTCCCTTTTGGTTTGCGTGAGTCGCCGCTTGGTTGTTTCCCTGTCTGCTCCCTCGGACCCACCTGACCCCTATTTGCCGCACTACCAAATCTCAGCTTGAATGGTAAGAGACGGTTTCGGGAGGGGTGGGGCAGGTGTCGTCGATTATGTGCACCCATGCGGTTCACCTATAAATAGCTTTTGTTATGACATTTAGCTGGTGACCTCCTCACAAGGCAGCCATAAATACACTCACAACAAAAAAGTGTCAAAGATTTGCTACTCAAATTTACTACTCAAATCAAATAGAAATTTGGAAAAATAAACATTTACAAATGCTCAATTTCTTGAATAATTCCTCAAGAATCAAGAATTTATGCGTCCAAATTAGCAACTTGAACGTTTTTTAGTCAAGAGTTGTGAGTTTTTACAAAGCTGTTCACATATTTTAAGCACAAAGACGTTTAAGAAAGGATAGAATTATGTAAGAGTATTTTATGGAGGGGCATTTAAGAACTAATAGCGAACAGTGTTTTTCTGTTAGTGTATATTCAAGCTGAAGCACCTGTCCCTCGGGTGCCGGGGGCGGGTTTGCTGTTTGCTGAGATGGGGCTAAATCTGATTAAGTGTGCGGAGTCCAGTGTTCTATTTGTGTAGAAAATCAATTTTGGCACTCATCCCATTTGAATTGGACTTGATTACAAATTTTCAACATTTAATTTGGTATCATTTAAAATGCAACAAGGCCAATAGCAGTTGTCCTTGTATTCAAAAATAAAATACACCTGCTGGCAAAATGACCTTTTCACTCTCACCCTCAAAAAAAAAAAAATAATAAAGAAAGGAAAAACCCTGGTCTTTATGGAAATATACTTTCTAAATAAAAAGCTGATTCACCCTTGTTGCCAAAAAGTATGCCGATTTTCTCGAGATTCTCGCCGATTTACATAAATTACAAATATTTAAATAAAAACAAAAAAACAATTGGTTGGTTTTGTAGTTTCTTTCTTCTTTTCTTATGCTAATTCTTTTACAGAGTTTCTCAGTGCTTGAAGAATTGTATTTTCAATTTCAATTTAAAGTTGACGGTTTGAATATCAATTTTATTTCAAAATCAATTCGCACATCAATCTTCAATTTCAGTTTCAATTTCAACTTCAATTTGAGGCATAGCAATTTGAGGCATCAAAATGCTCGCATTTAGAAGAGAGTTCATTAGTGGTTACAATTGTTGTGGCATGCAACAACAGGCAACACACACAAACACATTATGGCAATGCCAAAGTGCTGAAAGTGTGGAGAGGGAGGAGGGCAGGGGCATGTCAGGCAGTGTCAGGGCTCTGTGACGTTGAGAAAGTTGCAGCCGTCAACTTTGCAGCTTGTGCCTAACACCGAGTGCCACAGTGTGTGTGTGTGTGTGGCTGTGTGTGTCTCTCTCTGTGTGTGTGTTGGCAATTATTGGTCTTCGCTAATGAGATTTTGTGTGTGTGTGTGTGTGTGTGTGTGTTGCGGAAAAATAGCTTGAAGGAAAAGTGGTCGTTGTTGGTGTTGTTGCTGTTTGTTGTTTTTGTTGTCGCCGTTGAATTGTTAACGGAAGCAAAGATTATAAAACCATTTTGGAATGGTTTGTGCAATGCAATTAGTGAAACGTCAAACGCTAATGTAAATTCTCTCTCTCTTTCTATCTCTGTCTCTCTCTGTCTCTTTCTTTCTGTCCTTCTTTCGTTCTCTGGTGACGCGTGCTGTCAACGTGTGTCGCATGTGGCGTGTAAGCCGGGCTGGGTAGGCAAAGAGGGCTGACGACCCTTTCCCCTTAGTGCTCATAGAAAATCCTGCCAGATCTAAGCCCCCCAACAAGAATCCTTGGGCTAACGTTAAAAAGAGCCATGGCTGTTGTCAAGCAAACTGCAAAAAAGCAGTGTTAAATTAGAGGTTATGAACAGGTTCCTAATCTTGTTCGGTATTTGGTTCCGTTGTGGTACTAAATGAACTACTACCACTGGTTCCTGTGACTGCTCTTTAAAAAAATGCTGAATTGAGTTTTCTGCAGGAGTCTTTATCAAATATTTTCAATTAATTGCTTGATGAAGACCAATCTTATCAATGGGGAAACCCAAAAGGTTGAGTTTAACTTTTAATGTTTAGGGCTGGTTATTTTAAAGGACTTTTTCAAGTAAGCGGAAACGAAATCAAAATTATTTGACTATAAAGTAAGATAAAGTTGAACCAATTCATAATCTTAACCGGAATCTGTACACTTTACGTACCATAATCGGATTACGATACTCTGCTGCTCTGTTGTTGCTTAGCGTCGCTTATTATATACTCGTCACTCGTCACTCGTTACTCACATTTCTTAATCGCTATTCGCTACTCACATCCATTATTCAAAGGGGACAATTTAAAATTCAGTCACATTTCGACACGTACACTAAACGCATGCAGTTTGAATGTGAAATGGCTTTGATTGCTCGTCAATCAACACAGTTATCGCTGTCAATTACCAATTGCACATTGTCTATGAGCGTGTGTGGTTGTTTGTGTATCTGTGTTGTGTGTGTTGTGTGTGCTGTGTGTGCTATGTGTGTGTGTTGGTGTATCGTGTGTCGCACTTTCGGATTGTTTGACTGTGTAATTAGCAGCTGGTGCAGTTGCTACCCCAACAGCCAACTATCGATCCAAAATGACTCGACTCGATTTCTCGTCCGTCCTCTGACGTCTGATGTCCTGACTGAATTGTGTCGCCTGTCTCCTGCCGCTTGGCGCTTGTCGCTGGTCATTGGGCCCAGCTGAGCAAATCTTGATGTAATCTGTTAGCTGCAGTTGATAGCAGTTGGCCATAATCCAACTAATAAGTTAGTCACAAGTGGGCGAAAGTGCACTTGGATAAGACGTTGCACTAAATGTTGCATAATTAAGTGAACAGATTCCAAATTCAGCCAGAAGCATATTTGTACTTGAAACAAGTGTAAAGCGTATCAGCAAAGGACTCGTTTGCTTGCCTCAATCACACATATCTATGTGTGTATTTTAGCCTATTTTAGCCCATTTTAGCCATGGAATGAGAGATAATAAAAAAAAGAGAGCGAAATTCTCTCATTTTGTTGTTGCTTGTGTTCCATTCTGTAGATTGTATTGGGGGTATGCTTCTATGAACTCGACCTTTTGCGCCTTGACATCCTTGTCTAATGATTTTCCATAACTCAGCTGCGCATAACTTGCCAATAAAATGTTTGCTTTATGCAGAGAGAAGAATGCGAATTGCTGCCAAGCGGACGAGGCAGAGAAATGGCAACTTGAGATTGTTGTGCCTTGTGGCAGCTACAGCTACAGCTACAGCTACAGCTACAGCAGCAGCAGCAGCAACAACTCGACAACAGAACAACAGAACAACTCGACAACTCAATGCTGCCCACCAGGACCACCACAAATAAATAGTTTGGCAAAAACTTTTCACATGTGCGTCAATAACAACAAGAAACTGGCAAAAGTTCAATCTGCATGCACACACCGACATTTGTATACCCTTCATAGCGAATTACAACTTAAAATAGTCTAAGTTGTCTGCAATTATTTTTTAATTTTAATTTGACACACGCAAATAAGTTTTAGCTGAGCTTTAAGAGGAGTTTGAAATGATTTTTAAATACTTTTAGGTTAGCTTATTTAATTCAAGTTTATTTAATGTCAACTAACAACAGTCCACAGTTTTTAAATTTATAATTTAATTTACGAATTCAATTCAAGTATTGAATTTAAATGGGTAAATTAAATTCCAAATTTAAAACTAAGGAAAAACAAAATCAGATAAAAGACCAAAAATTCTCATGTATTCAAATGTAAAATGGTCAAATATTTATTGGGGAAACCCAGAAAAATACCCAAGTCAAACCAATAATTGATAGGCGTTTGTAGATCAGTAATAAGCGAAGTAAAAAACGCCAAGAATAGAGAAAGGCAGGGATAAAGTGCGAGACATCGAAAATGGAAAAGATAGGTAAATCTGTGGATTTGTGGAATATGGCAAGATTAACACAGCGCAGCAGTTCGGGAAAGGGTATCAAATGATTGCTGGAGTTGTTGATTTTCTGTTCTGCTGCTCTCTGTGCTTAGCCATCGAAAAGCAGTCATCTGTTTATGTTGTCTGTGTTCGTTTCTATAATGAAAACTTTTTATTTTTTTTTCTGTTTTTACGGCCAGAAAAATATGGTCAAATTTTTGTAATGTTGTTGTTCGCACAAAGTTGCTGTTGTTGCAGTTGCTGTTGCACAAGTGCTAAAATTTTGAGTGTGCCACGCCCCTCGCTACTGCCCACTCTTTGTCAGGTGTTTCAGCCAAGGCGACATGGCAACCAAACAAAAATACCAAAATGAAAGCAGCTTTGCATGTTGGCTGCAATGTCAAGGCCATTGTCGTCTATGGTTTGGGCCCCTCCTCGCCGCATACTCAAATGGCCTTTTGCATTTATTCTTGGGCCAATTGTTTTTCAGGCGTTATTTATTATTTGACTGGTGGGCTTTGAAGGACTATAAAAGGCCAGAGTCTCTTTAATCTCAGCGGACAATCGCTAAAAGAGACTCTTGGCCATAAGCGAGACGTAAATAACACTTATCTCTAGTACTAAATATAGGGTGGTCAAACGGTAACCGAAACCACAACCCTTAAGTACAAAAAACCCCCGTTGCAGATGCAGATGCCGAATCCGGACTCGGAATTAAAAAGTTTGTGGAAGAACCAGTAACCGGAACTGATACGATTACTAGCCAAAACATCGTAGCGTTACAGCATTACGGTTAATAACATTACGGAATCATAGATCGATCAAATAATTGGACAAAAATATATATATAATTTGTAGCGCAAATTGTTAACTTACGTAGTCGGCTGTCTTTCGGGTTTCTTGTTTTTATTCAATCTTAAGGATCTGAATACGTAGCGTTAGCACCTTTGGGCAATATAATATAATGTAATAACGTAAAGTACTACGTCATAACGTAAGCGCTACTTAATGAAAGATGAATTGTTAACAATTATTTGGAGCAACTTGTCACTTCTTCACGTAATGCATGACGTAATAACGTAAGACATATAACGTAATAACGTAATGTCAATCTTCATTACGCAAGCATACGTAATGGAAGATGAATTGCTATAAATGATTTGAAGTAAATCGCCACTTATTAACGTAATACGTTATGTAAGAACATAAGGCAATCCCATATGACGTAATAACGTAATGCACTACGTCACTATACAAATACATAACGGCAGAATATTTGTAAATGAAATACTCATAACAAACTATAATACTATAATTTGGCGTAGTAACGTAATGCACAACGTAATAACGTAAGCAGAGTGCATAACTACGTAGCTGATGAGTAATAAGTGATCCGCGTCAAGCGTTCATTTGCCTTTAATAAGGCACTCGGTGTGCCAAGCAGATGGATCAGATTGGGGTTCTGGGGTTGTCATGCGAATCAAGTGTCAAGTGTGTGTGAGGCATGCCACGGGCACAATAATTACCTGTGCAACAACACAGACAGCCGAGCAGACACAGAACGAACAGCAGCCAGGACATGCCACATGCCGGCAGCGATGAGTAAAACGATGCGCGACTCAACTGCATTGTTGTTGTTGTTCCTGCTCCAGTTGCTGTTGCTGTTGCTGTTCCAGTTGTTGTTCCTGTTGTTGTTGTTGTTGCGCAGCGTCGACGCCAGCTCGTGCTGCGCTCATTGATTGTTGCTGCTATTGTTGCTCTGATTGCTGCTGTTGTTGCTGGCGGGCGACACGCTGCTGCTGCTGCTCTTGTTGTTGTTGCTTGTCGCCCAGCGGAGCGCTTTGTCATTGTCAGGCGTTGATTTTGAACTTGGCAGCTGCAGCTGCACTTTGTCCTCCTCCACTCTGCCACTGCCTAACCCCCTCTTCCTCTTGCAGCTCCGCCTCCTACACTGCCTGAAAATTGAGCTGCAGTTGTTGTTGCTGTTGTTGCTGCTGTTATTGTTGGTGTTTTCGTCACACTGTGCAGAAGAAGTTCGACATAGTCAAGTTTGATTGGCTCAGTTCTCTCTCTCTCTATCTCTTTCTCTCTCTCTCTCTCTGTCGCTCTCACTCCCTCGCTCGTTGTTTGGCCTTCATTTGCGCTTACACAAAGCGAAACGAAATAAATGAATAAAAAACCAAAAGCAGGAACCGGAACCAACACAACTTTACCGATTAAACTTCATAATCGTAACCGAAATTCAACATATACATTCACAGTTACAGGAATCGACATTTCTATATAGTAACATAAGGGAACCTTTACACTTTAGGTACTGCAACGGGTTAAGATTCTTGAACCTTGGGTAAGAAATCTATTTTAATATCGTATATGTTATTATAGCTAAAAATCCAAATATATCTCAATCAATTTATATATTTCCATCTTTATTTTGAGTAAATTGGCCTACAGCTAAGCAACAAATGTTTTATTTTTGGTAATTAGATAATAAAACGTTGCGTTTACCACCCTGTTTTCGCTGAGTGTAATAGGCACTTTCATGTTGACTGCACTAAACATCTCTCAAAGCTGCTCAAGTCGAGTACAGCAAGAAAGTGTCAAGAAATATTGTGCACCAACCGGGCAAAATATGTTAATTGAATTAACGCATTAGAAAGTCAATTAAGTTGAGTGAAATATGCTTAAAGTGTAAGTTGAAAATACACAATATAACGTGGAATATATTTGCGAGCTATTAGTAAATTTATTCAATTCAATTTCTTAATATACTCAATATTAAAGTTTAAATTCTGAGTTGCTTTTGCATATTTGTTTATCAGAATGTTGAAAATTCTCTGTTTTAAATGTTCCATTTAAGTTTGTGCTGGACTTGACTATGAAATGCTATTTTCTTAATTGAAGGAGTCCAACAAAATGTCACAAAAAATTATATTTTATGATGATTTCTATTTTGAGTTGTATTTGCATATTTTTATCTCGATAAATTAATATTGAAAATTGGTGAAAAAAAATCTTTTATAAATTCTTCTTTTAAGTTTGTGCTGGACTTGAAATGATCTCCTTTTAATTAAAGTAGTCAAAAAGATTATTATTTTAGGATAACTATTTTGAGTTGCTTTCGAGCATTTTCAATTTAATAAATGGACTCGTTAATAATTTCTACTCGCTATATACTTTTACTCGCTACTTAGAGTTTCTTGCATAGTAATTTGCTGCAGTGTTGCCAAACTCCAAACACACACACACACACACACACACACACACACACACTTTTTGACTCTGTGTACTTGTGTGAGTTGCCCCAAGGCGTATCAGCTGTTCCGTTGTCTGTGCCTCTGCCAGCGTCGCTGTTGGCAGCGACGTCAGCATTGGCCTCGCATGTTTACAACATTTTTGCAGCGTGCCCAAAAGGTAGGAGTGGTGCTGGTCGGGGGGAAGGGGAAGGAGAAGGGAATTGCCGTGCGGCATTTCGGCATTTTGGCCTGCCAAGAAATTCTTTGTATATGTATGTATGTATGCAATATGCATGTGTCTTCTGTTAGCCTCTTGTGGTTGCTACAGAGAGAGAGGGAGAGAGACAGAGAGAAAGAAAGCGAGTGCGAGCGAGCAGCAAAGCAAGCACTTTTTCTTGGTGTCTTTAATTTCAATCTTATAAATTATTCGCATAGCTCGACTGCGACGACGACGAGTTTTGCAGCGCGCTTTATGGATTTTCTTTCGACTTGCACACACTCACACACACACACACACACACACGCACACACAAACAAACGAACACACACGCACGCACACACACATACGCACTGGCACATTGATTTTCTGTTATTTGTTGTTGTTTTTTCTGCCTTTCTTTTTTTTGCCCTGTTTCAGGACATTTCAAGGCCTTCTTCTTCTGCTCACATCTCTCACGTAAAATTGTTTCGTTTTTTTGACACCGAATTTCGCACGCGAGCACTAAAAATACAAATTCAATAACAACAACAAACAGTACAAAAATTACTACACTCACAATTACACTCATACCCACCCACACACACACACACGTACACACTTAAAAACAAAACAAAAATGAGAGATAGAGAGAGAGAGAGAGAGAGAAGTGAGAAACGCACGTTGAGTTTGAAATGGAATAAAGCGAATGGAAACACAACAACTGGTGTAAAAATAACGGCAGCAACAGCAACTGTTTCAACCAACAACTTTTACGACTATTGTTGCTTTTGTTCTGCTACTGCTACTGCTACTGCTACTGTTACTGCTACTGCCTGCTGCGAAACTGTTCAGCGACGAACCGAGCCGAGTGCGAGCTAAGAGAGAAAGAGAGACTGGTCGAGTCGAGCGTCGCCAGCGACTGCAGCGTCGCGTTTGTAAATGTCAACTGAAATACGTTTGGCGTTCTTTTTTTTGGGACGGCGACGTCAATGCCAATGCGAACGGCAACTTGTAACCGTGTCGAACACGAACCTGTTGCAACCGAACGGGACCAACATGCACTTCACATTTGCGCTTAAAATTTAATTGTTAAATGCAAAACAACGTGTATTTTTGTATTTTTTGTTTTAGTTACATATACACATTTTAGTGACATTGGAATATATATTGAAGAACTCATTTAACAAGCGCTGTCATCTCAAACTCGAACATTCAAACATGCTGGCAGCGGGTTGCAGGACAAAGCTTTGAAAGCTTTCAAAATGCAGCTTTGGGACTGAGGACTTGCTACAAAACAAAAGCGCTTTTAAAACAAAGGGTAAATATTTAAAATGAGGCCAACTAAAAGCTCTTTATCCGATTTTAGTAGGATCAACGACAAAAAGTTAAGTTGTCCTGATTTTGTTTAAAATGTATTTTTAAGTATCGTTTCCTTCAAGCACCGTTTACCTAGCATGTTGCCGTTGGTGACAGCAGGTACATGCACCAGATACACGCAATTAGGTTGCTGCATTGGCTAAATCGCTCTCAAGCTAAAAAAGGCTCCAATTCGTACATATCTTTAGCGTTTTTTTAAAGGATGTGCAGGATGATTAGATTTCTAAGGAGCTCCTCTATCGAAGGTTTATGGGGTTAAAATTAAAATCGCAGTGCGAACGGATATGCGTCGATTTCAGAAATTTCCTGTTTTCTTGGAATGTCCTTTGGCCAGTTGGAATCGAAAGGATCTTTAGGAATATGGCTAAGTTATGAGACATTTTTGTATTTAAAGTCAAATGTACCGTTATTTTACTAGTTTTTTATTCAAATTTTCAGACCAAGGACTATTTTTTTTAATGCAAAGGACTTCCTTGGACATCCATTGTCCAAATGGCAGAGCTTGACTCGTATTATTCTCATTTTTTCTGACTTACCTTCTTGCGTACTATTTGAAAATCACACAAGATTCAATTTTCGTATCTGTGAAGATCCTTAAGGATACCGCCGAGTTATGCCTTAAAGGCGATTCTCCTTTTTACATAAATAGCTCGAACTCAGCCATATTCGCACAGATTTGCAAAAAGATTCTCTCGAACTATATTGCAAAAACTTGTTTTGTATTAGTTTGGAAATTTATTTTATTTCAATATATTTCATATTAATCAGTAGTTCATATTTTCTGCTCTTCTTTAAACTCTTACACAAAAATACGTGTATGTATGTGTGTGTGTGAGTGTGTGTGTGTGTGTCTGTTTGTGTGTGTGTGTGTTAGTGAGTGAGTGAGTGAATTGAGTGAGTGCACTCGTTTGCAGTTCGAGTGTACTCGATGCTTGTACTCGAACTCAGACTCGAGCTCACATTTGCCCAAAAAAAGTCGTGTTTTTTGGACATTTGACTTAAATGTTAAATACAATTTTTTACTTTTGAATATTTCCATTTAAATGCATTTCAGAAAAGTACTGGTAAACTTTTTGTTATAGTTTTTGTTCTTGTTATTTTTAGTAATTTTCTGTTTATTTTTATTTTTTTTTGTTTTTGTTTTTTTTGTTTTATTTTTTTCACTCTTGTGTGTTGAATGTTTGTCAAGATTTGCTTTGCTGCTTGTTGGGAGAAGTTTTGCATGTATGGTTATTTTTTTCCAAGTAAACACATATTTTTTGTAATACACATACATATACATATATATTATTTTTTTTGTTTTCAATTGTGTGTGAGTGTGTGTAGTTGTTGTTGTAGTTAAGAGTTGATATTTATGCATGCTGAATGTTTGTAGTACTTAAAACATTTATTGTTGTCGCTAATGCATTTAAGTTCATCCAATGTACACATATACATATATATATATATATATTTGATTTTCCATCATTTATGTTTTCTTGTTTTTGGTTTTTTTTTTGGTTTTTTGTTTTTTGTGTGTTTGCTTTTCTTTCTTTGGTATTTATTTATCGTATGCATATTTATATGTATTCATTTGAAATGAGATTCTTTGGGTTCGATTTTTCGTAACAAGTTAGACTTGTCGCCATTTTTGTTCTTTTCTTAGGTATGCTTTTCATTTGCCATTTTTGCCATTTTTGTAACATTTTCACTTTTCAAGCCGCTTGTAAATAGTTTCCAACTGGTTTTTCTCTTAGTATTTCTTATTTACTTCGTTTTATAGTAATTCGAATGCATTTTTCGATTTTGTATTTATCTTTGTTTTGTGTTTATTTGATGGTAAGCTGAAATAGAAATGTGTTTTTCGTTTTTTTTTTTTTTTGGTATTTTCATTATTTTTCGGGTATTTATATGGTATTTTACACATAATAATTGTTGCTGCTAATAAGTATATGTATTTGTCACTTAAACAACGCGTTGTGCATGGAAAGTTGCATTATTTTCTTTGTATTCTTTGTATTCTTTCTATGTAATGTGTGTGATTTGGTATTTTTTGTTGTTGCTTATGTTTGTATGTGTTGGTGTTGGTGTGGGTGTTGGTGTATGTAATTATTTAAATTGTTGTCCTATGTCCTAACATTCGCGCTAGTTGCTACCACATTTATTTTTGTATAGGTATTCCATATAATTGATTCCACATCATTTTCTTTATCGTTTTAGTATATTTTTCTTAGTATTTTTTTGTTCAACAATTCTTTTCTTTAGTTTTGTGTGCTTAAGGATCCTATTAGGTTTCTGTTCTTTTTTCATTAATGTTCGCTTAAGCATAATAGATATTTCTTTCTGTTTTTTTTTTGTATATATATATAAGTATATATATACAAATATATATATATATATATATATATATATATTATTTATTATTTTTATTATTTATATATTCTTTTATATTTCTATTCAATATGTGTATACATATATGTTAATAGATTGGTATCATTGACATACAATTTGAAAATACTTATAGCATTATGTATATAGAGTTCTTCTGTTCATTGTTATCCACTGAAAGAAAAAGCGGCCTGCATTCGAATCATTTTCTTACGTTCTTTTTATATATGTATTTCTTTGTCTTTTACTTTTTTTTCTTGCATACTTTTAGTAATTGAATGTGTTTTGAAACTTCTTACCTGATATTTGTTTGCAGTGTGTTTTCTTGTGAGTGTGTATATGTGAAAAGAGAGAGAGAGAGAGAGTGAGAGTGTGTGAGAGAGAAAGAGAGAGCGATGGAGCATCAAAGCTTCGGCCTGCCGAAGAATGCTTTGCCAATCCGAGTGTGTATATAATACATATGTGAGTATGTGTATGAGTGCGAGTAGTACTCGAAGTTGCACTCATATAAACTCATACGACTCATGCAGATACTCGATTTAAAATGTTTGCATTGAAGTTTTCGGTTTATCCGTGTCCCTTGTTTTTCTTTCTTTTCTTTTCTTTTCATTTCTTTTTTGTTTTGTATAATTAAATGTAGTCTCTTTATTTTTGTTTTTGAGTTAAAGGCTTTTGGTTTTCTTTAAGTTCAGGAGGGTCTCTAGTATATATATATATATATACATATATATACATATATATATATATATATATGTGTATAGTATAGTCTGTATATAGCACTTAGAATATAGTCTATGCACTTAAATGTATCTTCCTCTAATAGCTCGTGTGCACTTTTCTATCTGTGTGCGTGTGTGTGTCTGTGCGATAGAGATAGAGAGAGAGAGAGAGAGAGTGAGAGTGAGAGAGAGTGAGAGTGAGATAGATAAAGTTAAGGTTAGGAAAGGCAATATAAATACAAGGGAAGTTTTCATTTATTTGTGTCTCAGGCAACACAGCTACAAGTTCTCTAGCATTATCGATACTAGTGGTAGTATTATGTTTCGATAACGATAACGATAACGATAACGATAATGAATGATGTTGGGGAAGCGCTTCTGATGCACTACTCTGGTCCGTTATCGGTGGTTATTGAGACGCCTTTTGAGCTTGGAATTTGGTAATGTCAATTGTCAAAACTCTACTGCCTGATATAGATGTATATTGTAAACGTGTGTGTAGATATCCGAAGTTTCTCTATTGAAGTTTGTTGTCTATATGGTTCACCCACATAAAAAAAAATATATGCTCCTGAATATGGAAAGCACGCATCCATTTTTCAATTAAAGTTTCCTTAAATGTCAATAATGTGTCAGGCTACATTATATAAGAATTGAATTGTATCGATATTCGATATTCGATATTTGCGAAAAGGAGTCAGCTTTGAAAACAAATGAAATAATCTTGATTTGCATATGTTATACGAGAAACAATAATGCAAATATGGAGTCTCTGTATTTGATTTGCTCGGAGTTCTCGGCTTGTTTATGCAGACGGACAAACGGACATCGGTAAGTCGATTCGGCTGTTGGTCCTGAGCAAGAATCTATATATATATATTATATATATTTATTGGCTTCTTCTGCCTGTTATATGCTTTTGATTCTTCTCCCGTTGAATGCGAGTAATAAACAAAAATTCAAAATGTGTTCTAAATGCTGACACATACATTTTTTTGGCTGAGTGGATGAAAACCGCTTTTGGAAGTTTTTTTTGCGCTGCCGCTTCAGTTGAAAGATACGTTGAAGAGTATGCAAATATATGTCTGGGCGATCAAATTAATACTCGATAGACGATATACGATATACGATATACGATCAACGACGATATAGGATCGGTTAGTTAGTTAGTTTGTTAGGCAGACAGGTAGTTGTGTTGTTCAGAGATACATGTGTGTATACATATATATATATTTTGTTACTATGCTTTTCTCTTTTACTGGTTAAATTCACCTATTTATCGAGTACAAGTACCAGAAAGTACTAATAATTCTTCACCGTTTTTTTTCAGTGTATGTGTTAGGTTTGCTAGTCAAAAGAAGAGAGAGCTTTGTTAGTTTTGGTCCAAATTGCTAATGTCTTAACATCTTTTTGTTGCTTAACTATTCGTATTTCTCCCGTTAACAATTATTTGCCCAAACCCACAAATCATCTTCAATTCGAATTTCAATTTTCCCCATTTTTACTACTCTTTTGTGTTTTCTTGAAAATATTTCAAACATTTTTGCACTTTTGGGTTTTTTCTACTAAATTCTGAAATGTTCTTCACCTTTTTGTTTTGCATTATTATTATTACTTTTTTTTTGTTTAGGGGGACGGGGAGGGTGGGTGGGTGGGTGGTGTTTGGGGAGGTTAAGGAGAAAGCGTGATTTGTTTTTCGTTTAATTGACTGCCAAAATGTTGACTAACATTTAAATTGTACATCGAAAAGCATTTTTTTGTTTGTCGTTTTTCATTGTTTCTTTTTGTTCTTTAAGTCTAGACTAATTAAATTATGCTTAAAATGTTTTTTATTGATTGTTTTGTTTTGTTTTTTTTTTAACATTTTCTTTTAAAATTTTATACATTTGTAAAACACCTAGAGCTTTGTTTGTTTTTTCTTGTAAGTTTACTTTTAAGATACATAGTTTAAATTTGTTTTTGTTTTTGTTTTGTTTGGAAAGGTTTTGTAAATTCAAGTTTAGTCTTTATGTTTTTCATTAAACAAGGGAAGTTGTGGCTTTTTGAACCAAATACACATGTACACAAGTCGAGGGACTTCACATACACAAGCACACACACACACACTTCAACATGGGTGCTGCAAGTAAGGCAACAACAACAACAACAGCAACATTAACTGGAAATCAAGAGTTATCCAGATGTTGAAAGCAATACTTAAGTTAAACTACATACACATCGTGTATATCTACAAATCGAAGATTAATCTATAGTATTTTTCGCATCATATCTATGTATGTGTGTGTGTATGTGTGTGTTTGTGTGTGTGTGTGTGTGTGTGTGTGTGAGAGTGTAGAGCTCTGTCTAACTACAGCAAAAATAGACATCGATTTCAAGCAAACTGTTTTTATGTTCTGGATGATGTTGTTGTAGATTAACATACATAAATAATATTTGTGGTTAGTTTAGTTAACACTTTTGGTTTTCTCAGTGTTGCCTATGCCAATTCTATGCTTTGCCTATCAACAACAACAACAACAACAACAACAATAATACTAACAGCAACAACAACAACGACAACGACGACGACGATGACGACGACGACGATGATGATGACAATGACAATGATGACACTTAAAACAATAAAAAATAATAATCATATTGATAAATATGGTATGTGTTACACTTACATTAAACATACACATAAATATACGTATATTTCTGATAAATTTACATATACATATACATATATATATATATCTGATTATTCATATTTGCATTTCTCTGCTAGACATTTAAAAGTTATCAAAAAAAAAAAAAAAAAACAAGAAAAACGTTTGCACACATTTTCCATTTTCTTGCTTCTTTTGCATATCTCTTTTGTAGTCGTGTATCAAGTCTCAAGTTTACTTGTTTTCCTTTGTTTTACTTTGTGTTGTTTCTTTTTGTTTTTCTCCATTTAATTTGCATTGTTCTGCTTAAGTTCTAATATGTATAAGTAAAGCAAACTCGAAACGAAAACTAGACAATAGAAAATCAAAGCTCTATTTGAAGTAACAGTTACATTTACATCTATGGTATATATATATATAAATATATATATATATATATATGTGTTTGTGTCTGTATGTGTGTGTGTGTGGTTGGCCAAGTTCCAGCTTGGTTCAATTGAATATCTCTCTGCATTTCAAATAGTCTTTTCCTATGTTTGTCAAACGTCTCTTAAATCCACAGTGGCGCTAAAAAGTATGCAACACAAATGCATCTGCAAATGTGAGCGTTGTATGTATGTGTGTGTGTGTGTTTGTGTGTTTATAGTACATTTAACATAATTACATACAGAAATTTACATTGATATTTATAAATTGTTTTGTTTATTTTTTGTTTTTCCATTTTTTTGTTTTTTTTTTTCTCTCAGCTTGGACTTGATTTGCCCCTTTTTAATTTTTGTTCGTAATTTTTGGTTGACTTGCATTGTGTTTTATATCCTGTCTGGGGATATGTAGTTATTTTTAAAGTTCTCTTTACATTTTCATGTTTTGTAAATTTCTTGATTTTTCTTCTTATTTTCGTGGGATTTTTCGAAATAGTTCCTTCATTGCCAACTGGCCGGAAATGCACTTCTAACAGCACCGTAGCAATATATGTGTGTGTGAGTGTGTGTGTCTGTGGGTGTGTACGTGTGGGTGTGTGTGTGTGAGGGAGACACCAACTGCTCTCTATGAAGTGGAAAAAAAAAACACTAAACAAAAAACAGATGCTAAAAAATGGGTAACTGTATTGAAAATCCCAACTAAAACAAACAAATTTTACGCATTTGGCGGTGTTTTTTTATTTCATCTGTAGACTTTCCAATCAAGGATCCATCCAGGCATATTTAGAAATGAATCACTAACGATTGAATGGCTCACTGATTGGTAGAGTACACCTTGCAACATAATTACATTGGTAGAGATTCGAGCGCAACAGCAAATTGGGAATCCATTTCAGAAATCAGATAAACAGATTAGACACACTTTTACGTACATTGCCCCAGGATATAGCTGCAGGATGTGCTGCCAATGATGATGCCACTTGAATGCAGTTGGTGCAATTCGCTGGCTCTTAATTGTGTGCCACATGCAGTTGCAGCAATAGCAACAGCAACCAACTGCTGGCAAATTCAATTTCTCCACACTATGATTTTCAATAAAGTGGCGCAAGGTGAAATCGGCTGCCAAAACCTAAAATACTCGAAATAGTCCATTGAGGCAAGACAGGCAGAACCAGCAGTGCCATGACCACCGCCACCACCACAGCACTGGACATGTGGCAGCTCCCGCTGTGGCCCACGAAAACCACCGCACTAGCAAATGAAATTAGGTGGACCACATAGATGCAAGTTTTCCGCAGTGCACTCAGCGAAAAGACGCCCTACCAACTTCAAAAAAATAAATTCATCAACAATTCTTAACCATTTTTGTACTTGAAGTAAGTGTAAATAAAAATGAAGAACTTAAATTCATAATTTAAGTCGACTCAGCTTTATTTGAAGCTTACACTAGGAAGGCATTTGAGAATTCGACTCAATGATGCTATCAGCATTAATTTAAAAATTGAAAACTTAAGACTTAAATATTTTAATTAATTATAAAGTTTTTGAAAAATGTCGAATTGCAAAACACAAATCGAAATTAAAAATATTTGTTCGCTGGTGTGGCATATTTCTTTGTTCTTGAATTGAGTTCGAAATGCGCTTAATATTTTTTCTGAGTGCGTGTGGTAGGCAACTTGTGGCAAGCTGATTGCACTGGGGCACCGAATTGCGTATGCAAAATGCAAAAATTGTGTTATTGCGCAATTAAAGGCGATGCGAAATGCATTTTGGCCATGCAACAGCACGTGTCTGTGTGTGGCGCCTCAATGAGCTACGTGTTGCAGCCTAAGGGGGCAGCTAGAAACTGACTTTGGGCTAATCAGTGCACTCTATATCGAATGCCAATTGGATGACAGTTGCTTGTGGCAGGCAACCGAATGAGTGCAGTGACAGCTGTGCAACACTTATTGCTTATGCATCCATATAGATATCGATATCGATATCGATATAGATATAGACATTAAACATAAGTCCAACATCTGTTAAATGAAATAAATAATACTAGCGAGTTGTAATAAAAATAGTAATTGTATATAGATATCGATATATAATATTTAAATAGATATATATGTATACAGTATATATAGCAAAAATCATAAACATAATTAAACATATTTCTTATAATGTCCAAATGTATAAATTGTGGGTGTGTAATTGATTTAAAATAATTGCTAGACAAACACAAAAAAAAAAATAAAACGAAAAACAAAAAAAAAAGAAAAGTTGCATCAAAATGTTTGCAACTGGAAGAGCGGCGCGGCAGCTGTTATCGACATCGATATCGATCAGAAATAAACAATGATAGGCTTGGTGTGGATGTGTGGATTTGTCTGTTATCGTTTACCCATAAGCGATGAGTGATGTGCTCTTTTTGTTGTGTTGTTATCGATAAACGATAGACGCCGGCAATGTGCTTGCTGTGCTCCTTCTTCGTATTGCATGTGTATGTGGTTGTATGTATTTATGTAGTAGTTCCTATTTGGTGCCTCTTACTCCTCCTCCAACACCTCGCAGTCCTCAGCTGTACAGCTACAGAGTTGCTCACTACTGACTACTGACTACTGACTACTGACTACTGGTTACTGATTACTGTTTACACATTCTCCGGTTCCGGCAATTTCCGTTCACAGCAATGACAGACGAGCGCATTGAGCCGATGGCCAATGGCTGACCAAACGGTCATTGACATTGAGGACATCTCGCAGCTGGATGTGTCCTGGTGAAGTGCATCTGCATCGCTGCCATCGCCATCCGAATCGTTATCGCTGTCATTGATAATCGCCTCCGCTTCGGCTGAATGAAATATGGCCTGATTACACATTGAATTATTAGTGTTTGTGTTGTTGCTATTGTTGGTCGTCGTATCGGAGCTCGCCTCTTGTCAAATCTTTGGCGCCATCTCCGACAAGGAGACACTGCCCACGCCCAGCTCACCGCTGAGACTCGGCACCAGCAATGCTGGAGCCGCAGCAGCAGCCGTAAACCCTTCAGCTGTTATAGCAGCAGCACCAGCACCAGTAACAGTACCAGCAACAGTTGCTGTTGGGTTGCTGGAACCATCTTCAGTGCTGCCAATGCGTGTGGCAACGATGCCGCCGCTGCTGCTGTGCAGCGTATTGTTGCTGTTGTTGCTCATGTTGCCGCAACGGCTGCTGCTGTCGCCCGACGAGTATGGGTATGATGTATGCCGATTGCTGGGCACATCCAGGCTGTAAGCACGCAGTCGAGCCATGCCCTCGCCTCCGGCACCGCCTACGCCACCACCGGTGCTAGTTATGCCCACCTGCATTTGGATAACGCCCGGTGAGGGTAGACTATTCGAAATGTTGCTGCAACAGATTGCTGCTGCAGAGCCAGCAATATCCGCATCATCAGCACTCTCGGCCATTTTGTTGCTGGCATTGTTGTTGCCACCGCGTGTGCCACACGATGGACTGCTGCGTGTGCTGCCAAAACGTTTGTTGCTCTTGTCAAAGCTGAAGCTTAAATAATCAGAGAATTGACGCCAACGTGACTTCCAAGAGTTGCTGGTGCTGGTGCTGCTGCCACCCGGCTGCTGCTGTTGCTGCTGCTGTTGCTGCTGCTGTTGCTGCTGCTGCTGCTGTTGTGCATTCGTTGCAACAACAGTTGCTGCCGTTGCGCTACCATTGCTGGTCTGATTGAGCGTGGGCGATATATTCCCATTCGAAGTGGCTGCATTAGCAACCGTTGCTGTTGTTGCTGTTGCTGCTGTTGCTGCTGCTGCTGTTGCTGCTGTTGTTGTTGTCGCTGTTGTTGTTGTTGCTGGCAACAGCAGCAGCATATGTGCTGGCTGCTGCAGCTGCTGCTGCTGCTGCTGCTGCTGTTGCTGCTGCTGCTGATGCTGGTGCTGCAAGTGCGGCTGTTGCACAACGGGCGCCGCCTGATTCACATTCATATTCAAATCGCCAGCGGCATGCGGCTGCGTCGGTCGCCCATAGAAGACATTGCTGTCGGAGATGACCTGGGGCAGTCCGTCGGACAGTCGCCGATTGTTGGTGCTGTACTGGTCCAGGCTGACGGCCCGATTGCTGCCAAAGTGGCAACGATTCGAATGGTAGCCAGTCTGCCCAATGTTGCCATACGAGCTGCGCATCCGCTGCCCGCCCCCGCTGCTGCACAGTTCGCCAATCATTGATGGGCGCTTCTCCCTCGACGATTTCCTCGAGGTCGAGTGCGATGATTTACTACGATTGCTGCAGCCCTCGGTGTCCACTTTGAACTTGGATGTCATCTCAGCCACCTGCCAATTAAACGGATATGTCACAACAATTAGTAATTAATCAAGAAACAAGAATGTTTTTGCGCAGAGAGCTAGACCAGCTCGATACCCTCATCTATAATTCCTTAACTGATATTAATGAAATTTGAACAGATTATCATATTAAACATGCCCGATTAGAAATCTTTAAAAGCGAGAAAAGTTATAGATAAAATTAAATAAACTCGATACACGTAGAGTATTCCAGATTTATAGTCTCTAGTTCTTGCAGAGGCTTTTGATTCTGATCAAGAATATATATAGAATATGGGCTGAGAGATGCTTCCGGCTTCCTTCTGTCTGCTTACTTCCGCTACTTGATTATTTGCTTTCGGTGGGTTTGTTTTATTGCTGCAATCTGCAAGTTGCAACCGAAAACTTACATCAACCTCTGTGGCAGTTTCGGAGTCACCGCTTTCACTGCCCTCGGGCAGATCGTGCAGCTCGGCGGCCATTCCTCCGGGCTCATCGACGGAGGTACGCGATGCGGACTTCTGCGAGGGGATGCTGCGACGCGACTTTCCGCTCATTCCGGAGCTGGAGCGACCCATTTGTGGTGAGCTACCCCCACCTCCACCGCCAGCAGATCCTGCTCCGCCGGCTGCACCAGCACCAACGCCTGTGCCGCTTAGTTGGCCCTGTCCGCCGGATGCCGGCTGCTGTTTGTCCAGTTTGTCGGCATTGCTGTTGCTCGTTGTGATCAGGGCAGCATTCGAGTCCATGTTGCCGCTGTTGCTGTCCGATGTGGCAGACGCATTGCTATCTGCCACAGATTTGCGTGTCTTTGTCTGCGCATCGTTGAGGCGCCTACGAAAACACACAGATCGGAATAGGAGTGAGTAGTTGAGATAACAATATGACTGATGACTGATGACTGATGACTGTACAACAACAAACAGAAATGCAGTAAATAGCTCACCTGTAATACTCGAGTGCAATGCGCACGGGTATAATGATCAATTCGGTGAGTTCCGGTACCAGTTCGCCGAGTGCCTCGAAGAGGGGCAAGAGGACGAGTCCAATGAATCGCACCTGGGAGCCCGGCTTGCTAACTTTATCGGGATCCATAAATGGCGTCACCGGCAATCCCTCCGACTTCTCGGCGGCACTCTGGGCAAAGAACTCCTGCAGCAGCCGATCCAGCCACGGCTCGGCAACATCCATTGGCCTGGCCTCGTTCGAAATGTCCGCCACCTTGATCAGGATCATGCACAGCTATACAAATAATTAGAAGTAGAAATAGAAGAAGATGAAGATGATGGAGCCTGTTGGAGATGAGCAGTGCTTAAACTGCCCTGCTTACCAGATTGATGTGCGCACGATTGTTGTAGTCGAAGGTGGGCGTTATCTCAATGAACTGCGTAAGGATCTCGTTGTGGCGAGCCATATCGGTGGCCAGGATGCATCGGATGATGCCCTCCCGAATGTTACTGCAAGCACAAGCAAATAATTACATACATCATTAAGCAGAAGATCTGATGAAAATTATTTAAGCAAAATATCATCAAATCGAGAGAGACTGATTGACAGACTGACCTACTGAGTGACTGACTCACAGACTGATTGAGTGCTTGACAGACTCATTGACAGACAGAGTGATAGACTGTGTGACTGATTGGTGGTGATAATTGATTGACTGATTGATGACTAACTTACTGATTGACACAATAATTGATACACTGCCTAAGAGATTCTAATTGACGGATTAATTGACAGACTGATCAACCGACTAATCGATAATGGATAGAATTGATTGACTGACTGTTGACTGATTGACAGACTGACCTACTGAGTGACTGACTCACAGACTGATTGAGTGCTTGACAGACTCATTGACAGACAGAGTGATAGACTGTGTGACTGATTGATGGTGATAATTGATTGACTGCTTGATAACTAACTGACTGATTGACGGACTGATTGACACAATAATTGATATACTGCCTAAGAGAGATTAATTGACAGACTGATTAACATACTAATCGATAATTAATAGAACTGATTGGCTGACTGACTGACTGATTGCCAGACAAATTGACAGAGTGATTCACTGACTGACTGGCAGACTAATTGATTAGTCAATCAGTCTGATTGATGACTGACTGACTGGTTGAACGATTGATTGAATGAGATATAATAATAGAAATGCCACTTGCAATACATATAATAAAAAATTGATCTTTTCTTCATGCACAATGTGCTAAAAGCAGGTAATCAAACCTGATCCGAAACTCTCAACTGAAATTAACCGATTCAACATTCTCTGATTAACCTCAATTGGCAACGAAACCAAAAATGGCATGCGCTAAATGAAATTAACTACTTGAAGCAGAACCGGATTGGCATTTAAATTCGTTGTTAAGAACGAAACACTTTAAATCCAGCAACACGGACAACAAACATACTTTAAACATGCTTAGCCTTGCGACAAGTTCTCGGGGCTTATTTGTGGGACTTATGTGTTGTGTGCAGCACACACCCAACTAATACGTGTAGCACATTGCGTATACGCCACGTTCTTGTCTTCATGGTGTTTTTGGCTTACGTGCGAGAGGAGAGCGCAAAAATATATATTTTGACATTCAAAGCAGACAGCGAAAGATAGAGAAGCATACTGAAAGGGGAGTGAATAAGGGGTGACGGGGGGGGGGGGGGGGGTGATAGATTTAGCGGAGAATATGTTTCGCGTAAATATTAAATTGCAATTCGGTTTATATTCGTTTCTTTTTTAGCGAGAGAGATGAAGATGAAAATAAAAAATGTGCAAAACTTGTGTTATATACGAGCAGAAAATTGAATTTTGTCGTGTCAAGTGGCATTGACGCTGCACACCCAGCGGCAGAAAGCAGTAGGCAGAGAGGGGGTGGGGGATATGCCACTTGAGTTGCTGCATTGGATTCTCAACACCTGCCAACGTTTCAGATCAACTCAACTTAACACTGCAGCGTGTTTTATGCACTCGACTTGATGCTGTCGCCGTAAAGTTTTCGCTTTCGCCTTTGCTTTAGTTTTATATTTTCCTATTGACACCCAACTCCCCTCCCTCCACCCCCTCCCTCCACCCCTTTTCGTAGCTGCTTTTCTCCACAGTCTTAATTAGGTTGAGCACTATTTTAGCTAATATATTTGAGTTCTTTGATGGCTTTTGACAAGTGCTGCTCTTTGTTTGAAGTATTTGGTTTATGCTCTGATTTAGACGCTTTTAATTAAAATTTATTATGAAAATTTCATATTGAATTTCAATTCACTGCCAAATTGAAATAATCTGCTACTGAACAGATTGAATTAGTGTCTGTATTTCTTCAAGTATAAATACCTAGATTCTTGCGATACTCATTCATTATTGTTTGGTGTCTATAAAAATGAGATATATTAAAAAATCGTACGATTCGATGTGCTCTCAGCCTTAAGGATAACGTATTCAGTTCAAAGCATAGCAATGTTTACTGCTCTCGCACCACAACAGCAACTACAATAAAAATGTGTTTTATTTACATTTATATTTATATTTTCTACAAGCTTTAGCTTGTTATTTAAGGCAGCAGTCAGTAATGAATAATAATTATATTAATAGTATATAGTCATTAAATATTGACGATTGGCATTTTAACAATAATAGCAGCAACAACCTTGCCCATCAACGTTTCTAACTCAATCGCTCGACTTTTGGCATTGCTGAAAGCTCAAAGTCAGCGCTTTATCAGTTGCTTATCAGCTGCACCGAGCGAAAAGAATGGCCAATAATGATGACTGAAATACCTGACTTAAGCGTTGAATATTGTTTAAATAATTTATAAAATGATATGCAAAATTTGATGTGCAAATATTTGATGATTTCAGAAAAGAAACGGTTGCAATTTGAATTATACAACTTTCGTCGGCTTATTTTTTGCAGACAATTTGAAGAATGTCATCCGCAAGGAAGTACTTATTTAAGCACTTATTTCACAACTAAGTAAGTGCTTACATAAGCAACAATTTAATTTCGATTCAGTTGATCAATTTTATAAAACATGTTTGGCTTATTTGGGTTATTTTTGCTGTAAATTTTTTTAGGTTTTATGTTGTTTTTTTTTGCTCAGTGTACTTGGACACAGGTCAGCTCAGCTCAGCTGAGCTCAGCTCAGATTGGCTCGACTTGGCGTTGTCAGTTTCAGTTGAGTCTACGAAACGTGCCGAAAATGAATAATATTCTAAAGTGGCTGGCGCTGCTGCTACTCAGCAGTGGTGGCTGCCACGGCGGGGCCGCCTTGTGGCACACTGGCCTTGGCATTGATGCAATGGATGCGATAGATGCAACAAAATCGCCATGCGACAACTTTCACGATTACGCTTGCGGCAATTGGTATGTGAGCTATCAGCTGCGCTCGCTGGGGGCACACGATCGGCGAACGCAGCTGCGTGCGCTGAACAAACAGCTGCTCGTGCAACACTTTGAGGCAAGCGGTGCTGCAGAGGAACAGCAGCAGCAGCAGCAGCAGCAGCAGCAGCAGCAGCAACTAAACTCCTTCTACAACAGCTGCATGAGTGGCCGTCAATCGTTGCACGTTTATATGGATGCATTGATGCAACAATCGCCAAACTGGCCACTGCTCGACAATGCCACCAAGCAGTTCGATTGGGCGCGTGGCAATGCGGCAGTGCGTCGCCTTGGCGCCGACGGCCTGTGGCGGCTGCTGGTGCAACCCAATTGGCAGTCGGGGGAGCAGAACGTCTTCTATCTGCTGCCACCCAGCTTTGAGCTGTTGGGCAGCAGCGAGGAGAGCGAGTTTCTCTATCAGCGCTATCTCAAATATCTGCTGCTTGAGTTGGGTTTGCGGGTGCGACGCGCTGCCGCACTTGCCACACGCCTGGTGAGCTTTGAGCGCTCGCTGCAGGATCTGTTGCCGGCGACGATGGCGACACGGCACGTGTTGCACGAGCCGCTGACGTTGCAACAGCTGTCACAGCAATTGCCACAGCTGCAGCTGACCGCGTACTTCCGTCAATTGCTGGGCGATAAATATACGTTGCAGCTACTGCTTGTGGCAGATACCGCTTATCTTGTGGCAATGGAGCGTCTGTTGCATACCGCCGATCCACTTGTCGTGTCCACTTGGCTGCTGTTGCAGCTGCCCGCCCACTTTGAGCTGCATTTGCACGAGGATACCACATTGAGTGTACAACGCGAGCATTGCTTGCAACAGCTGAACTCGCTGCAGCCACAGCAACTGACACAGCTCCTGCTGCGCCTGCAGCATGGCAGCAATGCGGCAGCAGCCACATATTTAAAGCGGCACCAGCAACAGATGCGACAACTATTCGATTCGATAAAATTGCAATTCGAGCGACTGTTGAATGCAACGCCCATATTCGAAAACGATGCGGCAACACAAACGCTCGCCTTGCAAAAGTTGCACGCAATGCGACTGCTCATGCCGCCCGGCATCTTACCCAAAGAAGAGGAAGAGCAACAGCAGCAGCAACAGCAGCAGCAGCAACAGCAGCCGGAGCAGAGTTACGATACGTATCTGTTGAATCTATCAGAGGCACAGGCTGTGGCACAATTTCAATCGGCTTTGGACTGTTTGCAACTGCCGTGTGGCACAAGTGGTAGCAGTGGCCAACATGCACTGGGAGCGCTGGATGTGAACGTTTACTATAGGCTCAAGTTGAATGCAATTGAATTACCATTGGGTTTGCTGCGTCCGCCCCTGTTGCCAACTCGACTTGGAGATGGTGGAGCAGGAGGAGGAGCAACACTGGCTGAACTGGATGAGGAGGCAGCTGCACGTCTGCTGGGCGGATTGGGCTATATGCTGGGACACGAGCTGATCCATGGCTTTGACTATGATGGCATCAACTATGATGATGGCGGCCACATTGCCGGTGGCCAGTGGCCGCCGCGGGCGATCATTCGGTTTGGTTTGCGTGCCGGCTGCTATTTGGGGGCACGCTACAACAATGCCACACTGACCATCAATGAGAATATTGCCGATAGCGAGGGACTGCGTCTGGCCTATGATGCATTTAGGCAGTTGCAGCAGTCAACAAATCATAATAATGCTAATGAGAGTCTGGCTTCTGCGATGCGTCCATTTTTTGTGGCATTCGCGCAGAATTGGTGTGGCAACAACGTTGCGGCACGCTCCACCAGCAGCAGCAGCAGCAGCAGCAGCAGCAAAGTACAGCGTCAGCAACAGCAACAGCAACCGCAACAGCATGCATCGCATCAGGAGAGGGTCAACAATGTGCTCGGTAATTTTCCCGAATTTGCCGAAGCCTTTGAGTGCAAGGCGGGCAGCATGATGCATCCGCCGGACAAGTGTCGCATCTGGTAATGTGGACTGATCGAGGGAGAGCGGGACAGAGAGTAACAGCAATCGAATCCATCTAACGATAACTCAAATTTATATTTATATATAAATATATATATTATATAAATATGTATATAGCAATCAGTAAAGTTTGTTAAAGAAAAAGTTTCTTTAAAAATTTAAATATTATATTTTTATTGGCAAAGTTGCAAAGTTGTGAAAGTTGGCAAATAATCGAAAGTAATATAAAATTCAAATGAAAATGCAAACTGTTGCGTGTAATTGTTTGAGGCGGGGCATCATTGTCCGCTTGTGCCACTTGAAGTTATGGGATCATTTCTTTCATGAATTTCTGCTCTCCTAATTTGGATCGTGACATTTATCGATAAATTTCTGAAGGCCGTTGAATTTGTTTAGATATTTTCAGCTACCATTTAACTGAAGGAGTGCTTAAACTGTTATCGTCTCCAAAAGGACAACGCAAGCCATTTAGTGTTGCAAAGCGGCCACAGATTGTGACTAAGCACATTTGAATGTTCCAATGCTGATGAATGACATTTGAAGCCGGAGCACTGCTGTAATAAGCATCACAATTTTGACAGTCGTTTCTCGACTGCCGCTTACTTGTGGCAACATTGTTGCACAGTTGAAACATAGTTGAACACACACAAACATACACAGAAAAAACCAAAAAGAAATTCTTCTGATTTGGTGTTGTCATTTTATCCATTGAAGAACATGTTATAAATCAAGTAAGAAATACTTAATTTAAACATTTTCGTGCTTTAAATATGTTTAAGCCCTTTGGTTATTCATTTGAGAACTGAATTATGAGATTTAAGCGAGCAAACGATTATTTCAGCAGTAGAACAGAAATGTTTTTTTTTGAAAAATGTCCAGAATCTGCAACCTTGGCGACTGTATTATTTTTCTCTGTGTATATATATGGGTATGTGTGTGTGTGTGTGCGTGTGTGTGTGTGTGCGTGTGTGTATGTGTATGCATGTATTGCATGCTTGCTTATGCACGCTTAGACAAGCACAAGCAGGCAGAGCGAGGCAGAGAGAGAGAGGGGGGAGAAATAGAGTGAGTATCGTGTGGCAACGTTTTTGGCAACTTCTTGCCACTTTGACGGCTGTTATTGTTGTTGTTGTTGTTTTCGGTGTTGTTGGTGCAACACATTTACAAGCATATTGTGCATGTGGCAAGTTTCGCCATCAAAAACTCCCAAAAGTGTTGCAGCAGTTTATGCACGCAAACTTGGCAGCAAAACATCGTGAAGGCGCCCAACGTGGGTCAGCTGGGAATGGGATGGGATGAGATGAGATGGGATGGGATGGGATGGGATGGGATGGGATGGGATGTAACATCAAGTGGGCCTGGGGTGTGTGGTTTGTCTTTGGGGCATACTACCCTGATGATGATGACGATGATGAAGATAATGGTGGGCATGATGCTACGAATAATGATGGCAGACTGATGGCGCTTCAGCCATTTGAACATTCTACGTGTGCGAGAAATTCCAAGTAAAAAATATAAGAAATCAACAAAAAAACAGACGAAAAAGAAGAAAAATAAATTATATTTCCCTCAGCTAATCCACTTAATTAATGTTTTTGCGAAATTTTGAAATAAATACAGAAACCACGCTTCAAGCACACATTATCTGTACACATCTTAATGCTATAAAAATAAAGTAAATTCATCATAAAGCCAACAGATTGACACTCGTTATGGCTTAAATAAAATAATACCGAGACTGAAAAGCATGTAAAATGTAAATTGCAAATTAGCTGAGCTGCGCAACACTTTTCCAGGAAGCCTAATTTGCTGTTCGACCAAGTTGATTCTTGGAATTTACAGCGATTTTCCTTTGCCATTTAGATTAGCTTGTCAGTTGAGACTAGATAAACACAGTCTGCGTCCGTAAATTTCTCGGCAAGAAGTGCGTTCAGTGTTGAATTCAAAGTGGAAAAGCATTTCCAATTATAACTAATAATTTACAGCTTAAATTGTCGGAGTACACTTAATGGATGTGTGCAACTGAAACTGAAGCATTAAACAGCGTATTTTGTGTCCTTTTTAAGCATGGCCTGCAAAGCCTGATTTCAAAACAAAAACAGTTTGTCCTCAATTTGTTGGCATTAAATATATTTGTACTCCCCCTTGTACTAATCTTCTGCTGCTTGTTGTTGTTGTTGGTGTTTATTTGCCTGTTGATTCCAACCCGACTCTTGGGTCGTTAGTGCTTGGACAGAGGACAGAGGACAGAGGACAAAGGACAAAGGATAGAGTCCAGTGGCAGCAATTGCAGCAGTGAAAGTGCAAGGACAACTCTTTAAATGGGGTTTTCTCTTACACCAAATCGATACGGCTGCCTGGCACGGGGTAGACAGCGAGCACGGCTAGAGGCAGGGGTAGTGGTACGGGTAGGTGTAGATGTAGCTGTAGCTGTAGCTGTAGCTGTAGCGATTGCAAGTGTTGGGTGTTAATTAGAGGCCAGCGGGCTGTGCGCCGTTTAATGCAACATCATTTTGTACGTGCCGGGCATAAAATAGCGCCAAGCAATCTTGCCAATTAAATGGCAGCCAATCTCAACCCCAACCCCAACGCCGGACCCCAAATGCCAATCCCAATCTGCACACGAACCAGAACCTGACCACGAACCTGAGCCGAGCCGAGCCGAGGCACAAGCCGAACCCAAATCCGAATCCGAATCCGAAACCGTAACAGACACCGAAACCAAACCCGTTTGACAACGCTGCTTAAAGTGCTGTCCACGCCCCACTTTGTTGTTGCAGTTGCCGTTGTCCCACACAGGGAATAAACACAAAGTATGCACTTCAATTTCAGTCCTAGTCCTAGTCCAAGTTTCAAGTAGGTTTTCATTTTGAATGAATCATGTGCAAAATTCTTGCCATAGGCAAATAATTCAATCATAATTCAATCGATCGCATATTGGGTACTTGAAACAAATACGAGTCAAATTAAAATTGATAATTCGAATCAGGTAAGCGATTATTTTAAAATGCAGTTAACATTTAATTCAAGTATTTTTTATTTTTGTAATTGATTTTAAAGCAAAAAATTATTTAAATGATTTGAAAATGATTTTTTTTATGGGTTTGTCGAATTGTGAAGCAACTTCACTTGAAGCACTCTGTGCAGAATTGATGCAGGTGATTAATCTACTCACTTGAATGTTTCCCGGTTAAAGTTCTTGAATATGTTGCACTCGGGATGCTCCAGCAAGCGGAATGCAATCGAGCAATGATGATTCTCCAGCGGCGAGATGTCATTATATCTACATAATAAATTTGACAGTCATTTATAAACATATTTAAGCTAGAGAAAGAGAATTCATACCTGAGCGCCAGTTCGGTGCGTGCATTGATCTGATATATGTTGTTGTAGCCAGGATGATCGAGGTCGTGGCAAATGCAGGACACCAGCAATATCAAACATTCTAGATCGCCCAGGCGACTCAATAAATTCGCTTCACGTGTTATAGCATACATCTGCAAGAATCCATTCAAAACACGCATCATTATTAAACTAAACATGGTAGTTAATATATCAAAGAGTTGACCATCGATTGTTGATCGAATTTCATGTAGAAATTCATCCTTAAATAGCTAAGGAAGCACTAGTCGAGAGAGCTCGACAAGCAGATACCCTGCACCCAAGTTTTTTTCTAGATATTTTTTACTGTGCTGTGCCAATTCGCTGAATATATATTTTCTAGTTTCTTAACCGATCTTTATTTAATAGATCATCGAAATTACATCAACATTTCAGTTTTTATTGATATCGATAATCGCGAGACGCGAAATGTCATCGTTAAAATGTCATCAATTTTTGATCTACCAAAATTGACATTTCAAATTCAGACTGACGGACTTGGCTAAATCGACGCAGCGGCTGTTCCTCATCCTGATCAAGAATATATAAGTTTTATGTTTGCAGATTGCAGATGCATCCTTCTGCCTGTTTAATACTGTTGCACAACTCCCCTATACCCTTTAGTCCTTTAGACTCATAGCATGAAATGAATATTGCAGCTTAAGCTTGTAATTTTATCAATGGGTATGTGGCAGTCAAGCATTCCGTACAGCTTTAACTGTCTATTCCACGTTAACTGCTGGTCATGAGTATAATTCTCTAGACTGAATGCTTGAAGTGCTGTCAACTGCACTTCACACACACACAGAGCAATTTATTTGCCAACACCTTAGACGAGAATTTCTTCGGCCAATTGCTCAAACTGTCAACCCCATCTCTCCCCACCCCCCCGCGGTCTTCCCTCTTCGTTGCTCTCTGTTTTGCTCTTTCTGGCTTTCTTTTTGTTATTCTCTTTCGGTCCATTTAGCTGTAACTGAGATTGTCTCTCAATTTGGCTAATTAAATGAAGTGTCTGCGCTGATTGTTGTTCGGGCGTGCAGCAGAGGAGAGGGGCAGTAGATGGGGGCTTTCTAAATAGTAACTTAAGCAATGCTGCCAAGAAAGGAGACAGCGAGAGAGAGAGAGAGAGAGAGGGAAATAGAGCACTTTTACTGTTGCCAACTATTAAGCCAAATCGCATTGGATGCTTAAACGTGGCCATCAGCTCTGGCAGCAGTAGCAGCAGCAGCAGCAGCAGCAAAAGGTCGGAAAGTGGTCAGGGTGGAGAAAGGGGGTGTGGTGAGGTGAGGTGTGGCATCAAGTTTTGGTTTAAGGCAATGGTTTAACTAAAGGTAAAAAGTTGAACGCAACTTAATTTGTCTGCCTGCAAAGCGGCAGCGAAACCTTTGCAATTACCAGAAGCTACTAAAACCATGCCACACCCGCTCCTCCCCCGCCAAGACGTTGCTGCTGCAAATATAATTGGGGTAAGGTGAGAGAGAGAAAGAGAGAGAGAGAGTGTGGGACCCTTAAGGACTTTCAAAAGTGTTCAATTTAAGCTTTTTGAAGTACAAAAGTAGCATAAAGTTTGCTCTGCGCTTTGCTGCGCACCAAACTTGCACAAACCCACGGGGGAAGAGGGAAGGGGGGGGGGGGGTGGTGAATCTATTGCTATTGAGGTAGTGGCACTGCCACGGGTGGGGTGGGGTTGGATTTGGTTGGGAATGCAGTCGGTTTCGATCTGGCTTGAGGGCTCGTTAAAGTCGCTGCACAACTTTGGTCGTCATCGTTGGCGGCATTCGCCGAGTGCAAAATCTCTACAGAAACTAGGGGCAAAGTGTATAATATTGGAGTAGCGAGGAGCGGGGGACGGAGGGGGGGGGGGGTGTGTGTGTGTGGATTTGGTAAGCATTGTGGTTTAGTGCTATAAATTTATGCAAATGCGAATGCTGTTTGCATTCCGAATTTCGCAAGTTTCTCTAAATTCATTGTCAAGTCAACTAGCAAGGAGGAACTTAAACACAACCCCTACCCGTCTAATCCCCGCCCCCCGCTTCCTTGGCACTATTTGGGAAAAAGTTTAGCAACAGCAACACCCCCAGGAAATCAACTGCAACTTGCCGCAGGGCCAACAGCCAAGCTGGCGAACTGCACCTTGTTAATGAAAACCTGGCAAAATGTGTTGCTCACTTCGTGGCACAGAACAACAGCAAACAAGGCACCTGAGTGTGTGTGTGTGTGTGTGTGTGTGTGTGTGTGAGTACCCTGCTGAATACATCAGCCACATTCTTAATTGTCGATTAATAGCCTCCGCGTCGGCGGTACCGCAATCCTCTTGTCAACAAGGTCTCAAACTGAAATCGCAGTTTGACCGATTGGTATTCAGAACTGGAATTTCACATTTTTAAGTGCCAGTTATGAGAAACGATATTAGTTGTCCATGGCCCTTTAACAGAACCGTTGCACTTTTTCTATCGGAACCGGAACCGGAACCGAAATTCGATGCGGTTTGACACCTTTTTGAAAAACATAAATTAAAAAGATTTTATGTTTTATGAATTTAGCTTTAGCCATCATCAACAAAATTATGTTATATAATAAATATGCTTTGATGAAAACCAAGTTTGGCAAAAATAAAAGACGGGTGCTCCTCTATTGTTCAGGACGTTTGCCTACACTGATCCTGGAAAACCTTTTTCTCCCTGAACTTCTCGATTCTCGCAACAGCCTGTCCAATTATCCATCAATTCACTACGCATTACCAGTTATTTTTAGGTATTGGTACACTCAAAAAAAAACTTGGACAACTATTGGAAATCGTGCAGAAATGCAGGGTATTCTTAAGTGCATTTTGTTGTGTGGCTATTTGTTTTGTTTGTCAATTTTGGAATCGGTATTCGTTTGTTTTTTTAATATATTTTTTTTGTTTTTTATTTATTGCGTTGTCAATGGCAGGAAGGCAAAAGCGAAAGCCGCTTAAAGGCTATATTCTGTGTTCTGTCCGGCATAGAGAGACAAAAATATGGGACAGGGGCTGTGAGTTGGAGACGCGGGGAGGGGGGGGGGGGCAGAAAGGAAATTACATGGGCTATACATACAAGAGTGCCTGCCTGCCTATGCAAATGGTCGGCCATTGAAATGTAAAATACGCACCATCGCATATATCGGGCTATATGCAGACCGAGTCCTTGTCCTCGTCCTCTAGTGGCCATTTCGAAGCTTAGACAGACAGACAGACAGAGAGAGAGAGAGAGAGAGAGAGAGAGAGTCTAATCGGTGGCGAGGGTTGCCCAACGGGTGTACCAATGATGTACATTCCAATGCACTTATTTCCATGTACATAATTATCTATGCTTTCGTCTGGACCAAACTTAGTCACTCTTATTTATAATTATTATTTAAATATACTTTTCCCATAAATGAATTTAACTACTTTTTACATTTTTAAAACAATTGATCTCAGTTTAGAAACGTTTCTTACATACCTCTCTCGAATGTATTCCTATACCCTGTACACATTACAAACGGGCTTACAGGGAATTATAAAGCTGTGCAAACATATTTAACAGGCAGAATGAAGAGCAATGCAACTTTTTAAGCTCATTTTTTTGTTGACAAGGAGGTGTGAGTAAAAGAGGGTGCAGCGGTAAGGCAATCAAAAAATAATACTAAAATGTGGCAACTATTTGGGGAGAGAAGCTCATCAGTGTATATTCTGGAGTCAATCCAAAATGGCATCAGGTGAGTAATAATAATAAATAAATTTAATTTCTTCAAATTTCGTTATCCAAGTGCTGAGAGCAGCCAAAGCCAAAGAGATCGCAATAGAGATAATTAAGCTAATCAGCAGCCGATTTATATAATTAATACTGAGTCGCGTAATATTAATAATCAAATTGCATGAAATCAGTGTAAAAAACATTATAAAATCGTTTTCTTGGCAAGCGGAAAGTGCAAGATGAGAAGCAAAATCTTAACACAGAATGCATTGACTAAAAAGAGAAGCTGAGTGCCTTTTTTATATTTTTTTTTGCTTTTGGCCAAGAAATTAACACGTTTACATATTGTAGTGTCAAAGATAGAGTGTCTGCTAGTCGGACATTCTCCAGTTGGTTTTATTTTGAATATACATACATATATAGTTATCGATTGGTCGCACTTATCGATAGCATGCAGCCATTGTTGTTGCCTGCTGCCTGTTGCTATTGCTGTTGATAGTAAAGCCAGCAGCAGCAATCACAACAGCGGCAACAACAACAATTGCTGCTGCTGTCGCTTATTGGTGCACGCATTGTGCATTTGAAGTGTATGCAGATATATGTGTGCTTATATATATATATAGTGTGAATGGATCGGAGTGCTGATTCAAAATGTTAGTTCCTTAGTTGAAAGCCCTCGTCTCTGGGATTGCAGCCATTTTTTGTGTTCACTTGCCACATAACCAACAACTGCAGCTGCTTCTCTTTGCTCATTTTGTTGTGAACTTTTTTTTTGTTGTTGTCCGACTATTTTTTGACTATTTGTCAGAATGTGCCACACCCATCAGCGCCCACTGTTGGCCATTGTTGTCAACTTGAAATATATTTGTGAAAGTTTCGTTTCCTCGCCCATAGACAATACAGCCACAAAGCGTTACGACTACAGTGCAAAACTCAGTGCTTACATTATTTTATTTTATTTTATTTTATTTTATTTTATTTGTTGTATTTAAAGTTGACGACTCGCTTGAAATTAAGGTCGAATGCATTTGAGTGCTTTTCTTGGCAGCTTACCAACCCGTAAAATATATATTAATTTATTTTATATTTACGTGCATGTTAATTTTTAATGTACAATCACTAAGTAGACTTACCAACGATGTGCTCCATCGATTGGTATTTAAATAATCTGTTAATAGTTTCTTTAAAGCGATTAAGCAACTCAGCAGGCCAACAACTAACAGCAAGTTAATAATTAAATATTGAGCACAACAACTATATACTCTCTCTCTATATATATATATATATATATATGTATATATGTATATGTATATGTTGTATATATACTTTTGCGGAAATGGCATAAGGCAGCAACTTTCATTTGCCAAAAATGTAGGTTAAAAACTCGGCTGGGAAAAATGCTTCGTTGGCACTTGAAAGCTTCTAAGTGGGTCGCAGTCGGTTTGCTTGCTTCTTTTTCAGCTTCGCATTCTGCTTCGCCTTCTGCTTCTGCTTCTGTTTCATCTCTTTCTTCTTTCATTTCGCACATCCTTTTTTCTTATTTTTTTGGCTGGGTTATTTTTTGCCGTTGTTGTTGCAGCAATAGCAGCTGGTCGCTTGTTGGGCGCAATTTCCACACTGCTGCTGCTGCTGCATGGAATGGAATGCATACCCTTGCACATGCAGGACATGCTTACTTTTGTTGTGTCATTTGAAGCAAGGATCCATCTTACTATATAGCAGACGGTACGGTAAACGTACCAATTGCACTCTATCAAACTTTACTATTTTTAACACTTTTTTGAGTATCATTTACGAGAACTAATAATACTAATTTTGTTTATAAATATCCACAGTTCATTTGGAACCAATTCACAACCTTTAGCAAAAATCTTTTTATAACCAAAATTCGTTTCGGTTTGGCACAATAGCATTAAGTGTTGTTAAAAAGTATTATGTAAGATTTTTGAGATTTGCATCATGAGGACAATCATCAAATTTTATATATACAATAATCGTGACAGGATCGATTCAATATACTTCAAGATTATGTAAAAATTGATAAATCTCAATTCAAATGAGTGTTTAAGAAAAGTAAGTGTATTTAAGATGCGGCTATCGTTCTTTTCTTTCATTTTTTTTCTTCGTTTTTTGGTGAGTGGGTTTTTTTTTCGTATTTCTGTGAGTGGCCAGTCCGTCTAGTTGTCTGTCTGTCTGTCTGTCTGTCTGTCTCTGTCTCTGTCTGCCAGTTGCTGTTGTTTCAATTGTTGGTGTTACCATTTCTGGGACTCAGAAATTGTTGCTTTTTTTAAATGTTGAACAACTTGTTATGCGCTTTCTTTAGCTATTTTCCCTCCACATTTCTTGGCCATCTGGGTGTAGGTGTGTGTGTGTGTGTAGATTTGTGTGTGGATAGATTCTTTAGCTAGCTATATATAGGCATACACACACACACACACACACACACACATGTTTGCCTCTTGGCGCTTTCTGTTGCATACAACTGGGCGCCTATTGTTCAGCTACTCACATAGAGTGTGAGAGCGAGCGAGAGTGCAAGAGAGCGAGCGAGAGAGAGAGAGAGAGATGATATTGATTGTGCATGGTCATCCTTTATAGGCTACACTTTATAGCATACACTTATTATATATGGTATTTTGTATAATGTACATAAGCATCTCTTCAACAATTCAAATTGCAGCTGGGGGATTCAAAGGATGCCCAAAGGAAATTCCCAACACAAACAGCTAGGTGTAATGCTCAACTGTGTGTGTGTGTGTGTGTGTATATATTGTCTGTGTGTGTGTGTGTTTATTGTATTGTCAGTTAACATAAATTTACATGAAATTATAGTTATTGTTAGCTCCACAATGCAAGCGTCTTGAATCGCAGGCGCAGGCATATCAAGTGAAAAGGTTTATTTTTTGAGTGGAGTCGAAGTATCACTGTACTATAAAGCATAACTCACCATTTGAGCGACACAGAAGCAATGTCGAAAATTGTGAAATGGCACCTCGTTGTAGTGCTTGTAGACCTCGTAGAGCCACTCGCGCAGCGTATCGATGGGTATGCTGAACTTCTCAATGAAGCCGAGCTCAAGGAACATGGTCTGCATTAGGTGTATGACATCCGCGTCGCCCCACTCATATGAATCGAAGGCGGGCAGACGCAGGGCCGCCTTGACCTCATCCGAGAAGTTGGTATCACAAATTTCGAGGAAGCGACGCTTCACCTCCTGATGCTTTGGTAGACTGCTCTTGCGATGTGGCGGGCCCAATGGCCGATTGGACAAACCTGCAAGTTGACACAAATATCGGAAAGCGAGCAGCAAATTAGTTAAATACAATTATCGCAACAAATATGCATATATATATATATATAAGATACAATTATACATAATCATTGAAGAGACGAAGATCGAGTGAAGAAGGTGTAAAAGCGAGATGCAAATTATATAGGATATAGATATAGATTTAGTTGTGGATACAGATACGTCGGCGTCATCAACGTTAAACAGAAAAGAAGAATATAAAAAATATTCACGGAACGGAAATTATCAAGTTGGTGTTGCTGTTGTTGTTGTTGTTGACGACGCTGGCAATAAATAAATCAGTAAATTGAAACAGGAAATACAGCTGGGAAGTCGAACTGGTAGTCCTGGCAATTTGGATTATTGCAAATGAGAAGCCATAAACAAGGCACAGACAGAGAGCGACAGAGAGAGAGAGACAGACTGAGAGATGGGAAAAGTGTAGAAAGCAAAACCAAATCGAAGTCCTGTGAAAAGTGAAACGGAACAGCAAACGTTGACATGACGGAAATACACTGCCCCATGGCAGCAGGTGCTCTCTATCTCTCTCTCTCTCTCTCTCTCTCTCTCTCTCTCTCTCACACACACACAGACACTTGGTCTCCTCTCCCACTCTCACTCACTGTTTGTGTGTGCTTGTCGTCTCTGTAACTCGCTGCCAGAAGCGGGAAATGAAATTTTCAATCGGGCCACACGCTTCACTGACCAAATGAAACAACTGAAACAACAGCAACAACAACAACAACAAAAACTGTGTGTGTGTGTGTGTGTGTGTGTGTGTGTGTGTGTGTGTGTGTCGTTGTACGTCAGCTGAACTGTCGATCTGTTGCTCCTGGTTACTTGACGGACTTCATCCGACAAATTGCGATTGCTGTGCGAATTCGCAATTTGCCTGTCAATTTGCGTTTGCCAAAAACGCTAACAAGTCTCAAGTGTCACAACGCCCTATGCCACATGTGGCAACGTTACCAATCCAATCAGTAACCGCATGCAACTCGTTGTGGTCGCTTGTCTCGTTGGTTAGACTACACCCGTTAAGCCCAGAGAGTTATCGATTCCTTGCTTATTTTATGGACAGCAATATTTTAGAGCTTAGAAAACGAGTTATTTGAAAAGGTTGCCACAAATACATTTGAGGAACGATTAAATGCGATTTGATTTTCTAATTGTGAAGTGGGGCCAATGCATTAGCTACAATCAGTCCACAGTCCACCCCTTCATCGATCAATATATTTAAATAAATAAATATACAAAATATTTTTATTATGCATTCGGCATGCTATAAATTACAATCGTTATATCGTCGTCTAACAAATACCTACGAATTGTGGCCTACCAGTCATGGAAATGCACTTGAAAAAATAGTCTATTAAGGCAAATAAGATATGAAATCGTTGTTGCCATAAAATAGTCCAAACACTCTATCATAAAAACACCCTTCAGCAGAACTCCTAAAACATTTTTTGATTTTTCCCAACTTGTTTTAATTAATTACAGTGCTATTTTTTCTTGTTAACATAATGAGACCAAATCAAAACAAAAAGAACAAAAATAATAATAAATAAGTGTAGAAAGCCATTTCGTAACGTGATGTTTACGATTATATATTTAGTAAGAATAAAATATTCTAATATATTTTGGAGATATTTTGTTTTTCTGATTTTGGTATTTGATATTTTGTTTGCCTTATGTGCTTGATACTTCAATTATATTATTGGTTGCAGTATTTCATTTATAAGACAAGCAATCACATTAAAACAAAACTCTCGGTAACCAATTAAATACCAAATGCAATCGACATATTCTAATGCAAGTTTATGTGCATATCTGAATGAATGTGCCTCTGTGTGTGTGTGTGTGTGTGTGTGTGTGTGTATGTGTGTGTGTGTGTGTGTGTGTGTGTGCGTGTGTGTTTTGTGAGTAATTTATTAAGCTTGAGTGTCAGTTGCACAGCAATCTGATAAGAGTCTCTTGAAAATCTCTTCAATTGTTAAATTGCTGCTGTGGCATTATTTGGCCTGCGGCAGCTCGATCAAAATAGTTGTTGTTATGGTTGGGTGTGTGTGTGTGTGTGCGTGTGTAAATTCCAAAACTGATTCGTCTTGGCAAGTTTCCCCCCGAAAGCCCCACGCCATCACACCCCTCGCTTGGCTGTGTTCTCAAACCATCAGAACATAGGCAGAAACATAATCAAGAATGATAATTTGATTAAAATTGCTGCTTTTGATGCACAAAGAAAATAAAATGCTGACAGCTGGCAAAAGGAGAGTGTGAAGGGAGAGAGGAAGACAGCGAGAGACGGAGGACTATTGGTACACTCAAAAAATGTTTGAGTCACTCAAGAACAATGTAAAAAAGTCCAAAACTGGGTAACAGGCAGAAGGAAGCATCTCGGACTCCATTAAGTATATATATTCCTGATCAGAATCAATGTCAGTGACGACTTAACTATGTCCGTCGGTCAATGTGAACAAGCCGATCTTCGAGATCTTAGATAATAGCCAGATTATTCAAATTTGGAATACAAGTTCTCAATAATAAGTGTTTTTCTTGAATATTGAAAAGCAACTTTCTCCAAGTGTATGTGCCTGTGGGTTTCTGTGTGTGTGTCTGTGTGTGTGTGCTACCTCATAAGTAGGTAGCTGCCACCTGTTAACTGCTAGCACTTAACAGCCAGTAGCCTGGCCACGCCTTGCGGTTGCCCCGCCCACATGTGGAGCTTGTTGATGCTTCTTTTTCTGCCTCGGCTTCTGTTTCGACTGTTGCCGCTGCCGTTGCCGTTGCTGTTGCAAGCCAAACACTTTGCGGGCCGCGTTTATAATTAATTTACTGCCACTGACAATTTTTAATTAAGCACAGTTCTCAGCGCTCACAGCATTTCTATTTAGCTCGCAAACCAACCAACCACCTCCACTTCATCCCATTAGGCGTGGAGTTGTGCCAACAATGTTTGGAGGCTATTTGGCGGCTGGGTTTGAAGCCCGTGAATTGTATTGAAGTGCGGTAAAAGCTTGATTCACGACTCGCTCGCTGATTAATAAAGTGCTCATGCTTTTTATACCCTGCCATGCCAAAGCTAGAAGGGTATACTGCTTCTGTGGAAAAGTATGTCCGCCTCTAGACTAACTAGAGACAAGAAACTTTCAATATAAATTCGGCTTTGCGACAACATCGATAAGTGCAAATCGATAAAACATGTAGAGAAATGTGTGCAGAAACCATTCTCGTTAAAACTAGGCTAGTGGCTAAAATTTCGAATAGTTGAGTGGGGCTGCAGACTTGTACCTTTTTTAGATAACCAGCAAATCTGTTGTCTTGAAGAACTGTTGATGTTGCCTTTCAAACCGTTTCCACAAATTGTGTTTCTTTTGAAGCTCGCTTTAGCCTCGATTTTCTTCTTTTATTTTTTTTTAGTTGGCAAAAAAAGTTTTCTGCCAACGTTAAAAATAAAATATTTTTTGTTAGCCATTTGTATTTAATGTAGCCAAATTAAGTTGAAGCAAAAAAACAAAAATATCTTAAAAATGCTGCTTTTCATTTGATGGGAGAAAAGCAAGTGGCTTTAATTGAATTTCGCTGAGTGTACAAATTTTTAGTTCTGGGCAAACTTTTTGTGTTTTTGCTGTGTATCGCTTCGCGCACCTTCTGCCTCCTTCACCGTTATTATTTTCAAATTCTATATATTTTTTTTTGTTTTGCAGCCTTTTGCGCACCTTTTTTTCTTTCATTATCCTGAGTTTGATTCCGTCTTAATGGAAAATTGAATTAAACATTTCACTTTCAACATTTGCTCCAACTTTATTCCCATTTCGCTCTCATTTCTCTTTGACGCCCCCCCCCCCCCCCTCGTAACCGTGATGCGTGACAATGAATGATCGATGAATTTCGCATCCCTGCCCCAATCCCCAGTCCCTCCCCACCCACCATTCAACAGCCCGTTGAACACTTTCCGCTTGGGTGGCAGGCAAGTTTTACTGCATTTCTTTTGCGGCAGCTGCAAAATTTTAACTGTCAATTATGTTTCACTTTGAGGGGGGTGGGTTGGGGGGGGGGGGGGTATGGTTTTATTTTTTGGTGTATGCATTTGTTGCAGGCATTGATGCGTGCTTTGTGTGCGTTTGAGTGTGGCATGTGGTATGAAAAATTGCGTCTGCCATCTAAAATGACAGCTGACAAATTGGCGAGCCCGAGGTGGAGGTGTGTGTGCCTGTGTGTGTGTGTGTGTTGGCGGTATCTGTATCCTTTGACAGCTGATGCCTCTTCAATTTTGAATTGGATATTCCTAGTGGACCACACTCACACTCACTCACACATGCACCGTTGCACACACTTGATTAGCAATCAAAGTAATTGCGGCAAGCACGCGTGCGACTCTCGTCGATTTATTTCGCAATTTGTTGTCTGGCCATGTTTGCCACAAGAGAGTCTCCACTCGACCAACTACGAACACACTATATATATATATATATATATGTATATCTTATCTTATCTTATCTTTCTTTCGGTGTATAACACACAGAGTCCTCTATGGTCTGAGTTTGAGTGAGTTTTTCTCCTTTTACATTGGTTTAGTCCCTTGTCTTAAGACTAGTCCGCTTTTAAATACCTTTTGACAAGGAGTCAACGTCAGCGCCCAATTATAAATGAGATTATATTAATTAAAGCATTGTGTTTATATTATTTTAATAACCTGGTTTACTCTATTTATGAAAAAGGTTGTTGGTTCGGTCTAAGGTTTGGTTTAGAAGATTTGTTTTCCACAATGACGAGTCTGTGTTTTGGGAAAATTTGGTTTGGTTCAGTCTACAAGTGTTGAAACTTTCCAAACCGGTTCAACTCTAGACCGACTGCAGTCTTGATTATAAGCTATTTATTCATGCTTATCTTACATATTGTTTGTCGAAGGGTATTCAAGCTTTGGTTGTCCGATAAAATAAATTAATGACCTGAACCCATAAAAACCAATAAAAATGTGAAAAATTAAGTTATGCAAAAGTACGTAAGAGGTAAAAGGCAGCATGTCCGATCCCATAGGGTATCTATATATACTTAATCAGCATCAATAGTCGAGTCACCGATCAAATTACAAATTGCAAATTCTCGTTTAACATACGCAGATCAAGTTGAATATTATCGATAACTGCCGTCGTGAGTTGCGTTTATCGATACACATCTATCTCCGATAGCACATGATAAACACTTCTAGTTGATAAATCATAACACAGTTTCTGTCAACCCATTTTCACATTTAACATCTGTTTGCTAGATGAGTGCCCTCAACTAGAAAGCACTCTAACTTGTTATTCATCTCCCTGTCACCCCTCACCCCTATCCCTACACCCTTCTGCTTACTTCTTACACTTATTTTTGTTCTTAGCACTGCATATATTGCTCACTCCCATTGGCATTGCCATTGCTATTCCCATTCCCTTTCCCATTCCCATTATCCACATGGCGCATCATTCTACTCGGTGCTAATCCCAGATGGCCATTAATCAGTCCCTGGCTTGGGGCTTACAGCAGTTGCAGTTTCTGGTCAAAAGACGCCCATTTTTATGGCCAGAATAAGTTTGTATCTAGCGGCATCTTTCCATTTCATTGGCCATGTTTCTAACGACACTTTTTCCCCCTTCCACCGCTGTGTGTCGCTTAAAGTTTAAGTTTAGTTTTAAGCAAAGCAGGCAACTATTTTTTTCTTTTTTTTTAATTAATGCTTACTTACATTTACTGAGTCTTGTGCTGTGAATAGTTGTGTTGTGGTTGTCATTTATTGAATACAAATAAGACTTTGAGCAATGAATATAATACACACACTCACTCACACACTCACACACACACCCACATGCAGCGAAAGGCAAAGACTGTAAAAATAACGACGAATAACATTGCGTTAAATAATTAATTACAATCAATTAATTAATTAGAGTGAACGCAAGGGGTCGAAACACGTAGGCGGTTGGCGAGGGCAGCGCTGGTTCATTAAGGACAAACAGGCGGCAAAGCAGAATTTAACCGACAGCAGCAACAGGCCAACAGCAACAACAGCAACAACAGCAACAACAGCAGCAACAGCAGCAACAACAACAACAACAACAAAAAGAAGTGATATAAGCAACTTGTATACATAATGTGGCCATAATCAACATCAGCGCACGTTTTGTGTTGGCCCCTTTTTTTCCTTCCTCTTTTTTTTTTTGGCAAATACTGCCTGTTTGTGTTTGTCCTTATTTTCTTCTTCTGATGCGCTTTCATTGGCCTTCGCTTTCACACACACACACACACACACACACTCTGGCAATCTCTCATTTTTTACTGCAGATTGCTAGCCGTGAAATTATGTTTTATACAATCGCATAATTAAAAAGGCATTTAAGTAAGACTCCCCCCCCCTCCACGACACACCACTCATATTTTCTCCATTAGCTGCTTTATATATTTGGCATTTACATTGATTTATTAAGCACACTTGGATAGCAGAAGGCTTCAGTTTGCCTATAGCCATGTCTGTATGAACCCGTGGATCTCCGGGACAATATGAGCTAGATACAAGCTTGGAAAACAAGTTCTTGTTTTCCGATAGCAATAAAAGAGCAGAGCACAAAATACACTGACAAATTATTAATGAACTGCACTAATTTGACCAAGATCGGCTAGGAAAGGCCCTCAACCTTGTATAAAGACTATATACATATATACTTGATGAGCAAACAATAGTCGAATCCGCACAGTTTTTTTTTACAAAGAGAGGGTATTGCGCAGTCGTTGCTGCTGTTTGTTTTCTACTACATGCAGCTGTTTGTTGTTTTCGATTTGTTTCGATTTGACCAGCAGAAGAAGGCCACAAAGGCAATTGTTTCCTTTGCGGCGATGGCCTCTGCTCCTTGTTAAGAATAGCTAATTAGCCAATGGTCAACTGGTTAACTGGTTAACTGGTCAACTGGTCAAGTGGTCAAGTGGTCGACAGGTCAACTGGTTGCATTGGTCAACATTTAACCGCAATGGCCCCAAACAATTAGAGAACAATGCCACGAACGTCAATCGTCTGATATTTGATGGCGACTCATGTTTCACACATCGGACTTTAGATTTGATTCTCGATTGACGACTCCTTAATTTCAGTTTGAGGCTTTGTTCCTGATGGGTTTGGATATTATATTTGTGGTCTTGCCAAAGAATTTGGCCATTCGCATAAGGAATGTAAATCGTTTCGGACTCAACTTTGACCCACTTCGCTTTAACTGCATTTCTTAACGATTTTTTCGTTATAGTCTTATTTAAGTCTTACTTAATTTGCTTACATTTGAAAATGGCCGTTTGTTGTTACTGTTGTTTTCAGTAATGGCCGTAATAATAAAGTACAAGCACTTAATGGCGATAAATCCTTGAGCATATAATCAATAATCATCAGCTGAGGGTTTTCCATTTGAAAATTTGAAATTGTTTTCTATAATCCGCTTAGCATCTAATGCGCATTTCTCCACAGTTGAAAAGTTGCTCGCTTTTTAATGACCATTATAAATATTTAAAGGTATTCGATAAGTTTTCACTTCTATTGGTTTCGGGCCCGGCTAGCCAAGAGTAAATAAATAAAGTGTAGTTGAAAAGTTGAGCATACGCCTCGTGGTGTGGCTCAACAAATTAATTGTTGCATGCCCCACTGCCTCACTGCCTCTCTCCTTCTCTCTCTCTCTCTCTTTCTCTCTCTCTCTCTCTGGTTTTCTGTTTCTGCTCTGGATATGCAACTGTTGTTGTTGTTGTTTGCTTGTTTTGGTCAGTTGGAACTCGAGGATTGCCACAGAAACACTTGCGGTTAATGGAAATAAAATAAAACAGTAAACGCACCTCTGCAGGTGAAGTCCTCCACACACACACACACTAACACACACACACACACACACCACAGGCAGGCAACCAACAACCACAGACAGAGATACACTCAGAAATAGATAGAGAGAGAGGGAAAGCGAGCGAAACCATATCAAAAATGCTGGTCAACTTTTGATGCTTAAAAAAAAACCTGATCTTAGTTGGAAATATTTTGATCCGGGTGGTAAACCGAATCGGTTCCGGCAACTGGTGAATGATTTGTTAATTGTTATAATGGGCTTTCAACTTGTTGGTTTGGTATTCTATGTACCAATAATAAATCTGAATTGCAATCGCTAAAGCCTGATTTTAATTAGTTATATATTGAAATAATTAAAAATTTCTCAGTTCTAGTTAAACAATAAACAACAAAGCACTTCAGCAGTACTAACAACAATTGTTCGCCTTTTCACCTGCACAGTCCTTTCTATTCCTATTCTTCAGTTTTCTTTTATTATTAGGTTTTCCATTTTCCACTGCTTAATTGCAAGCGTTTTTCGTGTTCAACAAAGAAAATTGCTTTATAAGAAATGTTGAATAAGCACACCCTCTCTCTCTCTCTCTTGCTCTCTCTCTCTCTTCTCTTACTCCCACTTGCTCTTGGTCTCCTTCGGTTGGGTACGCTTTGAAATTCCAGACCAGGGCCAATAAAATGCCATCAGATACTTGATCGAATGAATGAGCAACATTAATGCGCTGACTTTTCAATAAATCAAAGTATTTTTCAGATACCCTGCAGTCGTCATCTTACCCAATTGGGTAAAATTGACTAGTTATTTATTTATGGGTAGCTTTTCTCCGATTGGAAATCAAGTGTTTAAAAAGTCGTTTGTCAATTTTTTTACAACCTCAATGTTTGTTGGTTCTAAAAGTTGTAACGACCTGTAATATGTTTCGTGTAGGGTATATTGGCCAATCTTGCTACTTTAGTTTCATGTTGTTATTTTAGTATTTGGCCTAATACATTTTAAATGTGTCTCATTATTTATGAGTACTTAATACACACACAGACAGAGAGGGAGTGAGAGAGAGAGTGAGAGAGAGTGAGGGGGAGAGTGAGAGGTAGAGTGAGAGATAAATAGAGAGCTGGGAGCAATTCGCTCAGGCTCATGATGAACTCTATTATTTCTCATTAAATTAAAATGCTGCACCATGGCTTAAATTACAATTTCTTTTTTTTAGAGTAAACTGAAAATGCGGTTTTAAATTTGTTTTATCATTTGCAACATAATATTTTAAGCAGGATGTCAAATCGCAAAAACGTAACCGGAACCGTCAAGCGAAATTAACCGATTAAACGTAAACTATTGGAAAAAAAATGCATTCAAATCGAATTTCGTTTCGATTTGACAGCCTGGTTTAATTACTTTGTCTCAGTTGATATTCGAGAATTCAAAAAAATTAATTAACTGTGCATAAAAAACTGGATGCACAAAAAAGAAGACCATTTATTAAATGTTTGCAAAATAATAAGTTGCAATTTGCTCCTTGGTGAGATGTCAGATGGCCAGATGTGATTGACAAGCACGTGCCTTACTCATGTGTGTGTGTGTGCGTGTGTGTGTGTGTGTGTGCGTGTGTGTGTGCGTGTGTGTGTGCGTGTGTGTGTGTGTGCGTGTGTGTGTGAGTTTGTGTTTATTATTTGCCATGCAAGATTAAACGCTTTGTGTTGATTAAATGAGTTTAGAGAGTTAGCAGCTGACCAAACTGCGCCTTCTCCTTCTCCTTACCTCTCTCTTTCTCTCACTCTCTTTCTCTCACTCTCTTTCTCCGTAACCCATTTTCAAAAAAACACACACATACACACACACACATGCATGCCACTTCGTACTTGACACATTTTTAGTGGCAGCTTCTTTTCGTTTATTTTGTTCGTTCAGGTTTTCTGCCTCTTTTTGTGCTTAACCAAATTAAAAGCTTTACATAATTGAAATTTGCACTGTGCGTCACTTGGCAAAATATAACTCACACACACAACACACACACAACACACACACACATTACACACACATCACGTATACACATAATTGAGTTGTGTTGCACAAATGAATAAACTCAATTTAACTAAAATCATTGAAGGATCTAAAGTTGCAGTTGGTTAGGTTAGCATGCTAATATTTCTCAGTGAAAAGCCCTAAAGGCTGTCATAAATTATGCAAAAAGTGATAAATGGCATAAACCCTTTAGAATGCCACACATCTAGAAATCTATCAAGTATGCTTTAAAGACTTTCAACTGTATCGGTTACGGTTTGCCACTACATGAACTAATTATTTGGTTTCCAGTAAATGATACTTAAAAAATATATATAAAAAATATATACTTTCGCTAGTCAATTATAATAATGCTTTGGTTAGAGTATTAGTTTAGTCTAGCAGCTCATACAACTCTCATTTTCGTAGTTTCTTATTATATGCAGAGTATGTGTGCCCGAATGAACACTATTACAAGAAAAGACACACAATTGTTGGGTTTTCACTGTTGATGATATTGTTGGAACATATTGTTCAGAGAGATCAGTTTACATAGACAGTAGGCGGGATATATGGCTATATATGTAAGTATCATTCAAGTTATACTTTATGCGGTTGGAGCTGATGATGATTTGAGCTGTTTAACTCATGTGTTTTCGATATATTCGATATATGCATATATACACAGACTTATATGTATGCATGTGTGTGTGTGTGTGTGTGTGTTTGTACACCGCCTACTAGTGTGTTTTTGTCGTCACTCATCAAAGTCAATTTGCTTGTTGATTTTTGCTTATTTGCGCATCTAAATGGATTTTTTTCCGCAATGTTTTGCAATGTCCTTCCGGCAGGCAGGCAACCAGGCAGGCATCAATACACCAACAACAACAGCAGCAACACCCACAAACACCCACACACACACACACATATAGAAACACATACAGTCAGAGATATGCAGCGCATTTCATTCTCTCCATTATATTTTTGGGTGCACAAATTTGCAAATTTGCGGTAATTTGTGTGCTTATACGCTGGCTTGCTGGCCAGGGCAAAGGACAAAGGACAAAGGACGCAGGACGAAGGTGGCATAGCGTAAAGCGAAGCCAATGAACTGATTCTGATTGGCAAATCCTGCATCAGCAGTTAACTGAAATCCAAACAGTTAATGAAAACAGCACTAAGATGCCAGAACACAAGCAGCGACGAGCTGCGTTTGGGGTTGGGATTGGGGTACGGTTTGGGAAGCAGTGGAGTGGATTAGCATTTAAATGCCAGCATAACAGGATATAACCAGCTACAGTATAACCGACAGACCGACAGACCGACTGACTGACAAGATAAGACAAGACTAGACAAAGTTCCAACGAGGTGCTGCTGCAATGCAATTAGAGTCTGTTATGTGAATACATCCAATGAATTTGCGACAGGACTGTTATGCGAATGGGGCAAGTGGGAAAGGTAAGGCAGTAGGGAGTAGGAAGTAGGAAGTAGGCAGTTGCTCTATTATCACGCACACAGCATACACAAGGTCAAATTGAGCTCTTTGAGAAACACAGACTCAAAGGTATTCGGCTCAACGAATTTGATTTTAACTGTTTGATTAATCAAACTCCAATTGTATATTGAACTCAGAAATTCTGAAACTCGATTTAAGTTTCGAGCTGCTCTAATTGCTGCTCTGCTAAGATTCCAAATTAAAATGATTTCCAATTCTCGATAAATTCTGCAGGTGAAATCGATAAAAATCAATCAGGACAGCTACATAGCTTATACACCCCGAGAAAATGGTTGAGAAATAGAGTAGCACAATTCAAGGTCACTTGAGTAATTCGTTTCATTCCCCAGTCACTATTCACTTCAAATTCTTAGATATGCAACGTACAGATATATATATATATATATATATATGTCTGTAATCAGTTGAAAAAGTCTTGATATAGCACAATAAACAAATTTGAATGTGCGAAATATTCACTGAATTGGCAATTTGATGGGTTAAAATGATTTGCATTTATTCGGCAGTGAAAATGATTGACAGCATATTGGCCAACAGGTGTGGGCGTGGCTCTAGGTGTAGGGGCGCTTAAGGCGTGGCTGCGGCAGGTACAGTAAATTAAAAAACGCGACGCATATGGAAAGAGGTCTGTGTGTGTGTGTGTGTGTGTGTGTGTGTGTGTGTGTGTATGCAAAGTGAATTGAAAGCAAACGCCACTAACAGAAGCTAAAAAGGAAAACAGAAAATACAATATACACCCCTCCCCCCTTCTCCACCATCCCCCACTTACACACACATACACACTGAGGAAAAACAGCTGAAGGCAAAAATGCAAAGTTTGATTTTTTCTCCATTTCTTTTTTCGCTTACAACATGAGTTGAAATTTTCGAGACAAACGCGATGTGAATTCTACTTCGTCCCCTGCTGCTGCTGCATAGCATTATGGCCATGCCCATAGCACCAACATTCTGCCCCTCCAAACACACCCCGTAAAAGCCAAGTCAGTTGGAAACAGCTAAGCTACAAGACTACTAAACATCAAATTATCAGTTTTCATATACTAAATATAGAAACTAGCAGATGTATAAATTTTCTAGTAGCTCAGCTTCTATGACAGCAGCTGTCTGGGGGCGGAATGGAAGGGATGGGGTAGAAAGATAAGGAAAAGCAGAGGGAAAGAGAAACATTTACAGTTACTTGGGAGTCGTTTACTGTGCCCAAATGCGCCAAAACTTGTATTTTTAGACAGCTGAAGCAAAAAAAAAAAAAATAAATAAATAAATAAATAAAAAATCAAAGTCATGGATAAATTTTGAAGATATTAAAATTATGATGAATGCGAAATTCGAAACAAAGAAGACCAATTTTGAGATGCCTGAGCAGAGGTGCACTCTGAATATATGCACACAAAATAATATTATTAATATATTTCATAATTATATTTAAGTGAATTACTGAATTGAATTAGTTTGCATTTATTTATGCTATGGATAAAATCACGAAATATGATTTGATACGATTATTAATGTTATACATTTTATTGCATTATTATAACAATATTTATCAGAATTAAAGCTGAATTGAGTTAAGCTATGAAGAACGCTTATATAATACTATTTGTATATTCATTTATTGTATTATTAGACTATTTTTACTATATTCATCCGAATTATATTTGAATTGCTTTTCGCTCAAACTTTTTGCCATTTAGATAAATAAATAAATAATTCGGCATCTCTTTTATGTCTCATGCAAGGGCACAAGCCAAAAAAATCAATGAGATATGTACACACACCCCCGTATATATATATATATATATACATATATATACATATATATATATGTATGTATGTATGTGTCTGCGTCGGTCGCAATTAATGCAAATGGCGCAATCGGAGCGCGTTGGCGTCGATCATGAAAGCAGTGTTTGGGGAATTGGCTCAATTGAACTTTTTGCCATGGATAATTTTGCTGGTAAACATTCCCTGCGACTGCGGTAGAGGGAAGGAGCAGCAGGCGGATTCTGGGGCGGGGGTGGAGTAGGAGGGGATTGTGCGCCGGTCACAGCAATCCAATTTGCTTAGCAGAATCCTCTTTGGGGACCCAACGATATTTTTTGGGGCCCTCTGGATGCGACAGCTGGGCGCATTTGGGACAGCACTTGGATACAGGACAGTGAAGGACAGGACAGGACAGGACAGGACAGGACAGAACGGGACAGGGCAGGACAGGACAGGACACGTCGATGGCCAAGGTGTATTTACGTATTTACCGAGTGCTTTTAATTAATATACTCAAACGATTTTGTACCCTGAAAAAGGGACAAGGAACGGGGAAATAAGGGTAGTAGGCGAAGGGTGTTAACTTTTTCGGGGCTGGTGAACACTTTGAAAGCGAGGCAAAAACCGTAATATTCACAATTTCATCAAAAAAAAAAACTAAAAACATTGTGAAAGTTGTGCAAACCTTAACAAAATCAATGTCAAGGTCGCAGGACCTAAACAAATGGAAACTTCCCTAATCAAGAACTTGCTCACTTGGATTAAGATTTGTTCGTTTTACTAGAGATATATTCAATATGAAACTTATGATAAATAAAATAAATGCTTTTATTAACTTAAACACTTAATAAACTCAAAAGCGAATTGCAAATTCAATTTGTGGAAGAAATAGAAA